>JACGDI010003775.1:454530-508584 GCA_014898725.1 Jacaranda copaia | reverse complement strand
GGATTCAAAAATCCTAGTCGAGCATGGTAATCGCCATAATTGAATGTAAACTCCTTACTTTTTCTCTTCGACAAGCTCGATTAGGACAGTGAGTTGGGAGAACTCATGATATGGGATAACCTAGTAGGCCCAATAGGCCCAACATCAAATGAGACAGCCCTATAGGCCCAACATCAAGTCTGTTTGGTCGACCGCTATCGACCTCACTTGGTAGGATCCGCGGTTGACCTGTATCAACCTTAGGGCTACTCCAGAAGTTTCAATATTCAGGTCTGGTCGACATGTATCAACTTCAAGACCCGCTCTGTCATTGACTCAAAGAATTTTCATAGAATTACTTGTGTTGTATACTTTGCAAAATATTTAGATATTGCATTATCGTTTTAATGTGAAAGAAATCATGAATGAGTATTCTTTTTAACTATTGAGAAGGTTTTCATTGAAGTTATTATCTAGATTTATTTTTCATTTTATCAGAAAAAGTACCCAATATTAGCAGTTATGTACCCCATAACTGCGTTTATGTGTTTAGTTTGTCAATGTTGTGTACTTATTTTTCATGTTTATGTACTTGTTGTTCAAAGGCCAACATAAGGCTCAATTCGATACATGAAACAACACACAAGACACCTTAATACGACAAAAGCATGGTTTGTTGAAGAAATAGTTTAGATAGGCACATGTAGAAATGTTTTGGAACATGACACCTACATCTAACCATTTATAGTAGTGTGAAACCACTCATATATAATACCAAAAGTACTTATGTGTTGATAATGATACACTATGGTCTTATGATCATGCAATGGCCAGATTAGACCGAATTGAACTGGATCCCTTATGTGCTAAGAATGATATCAAAAATTTACAAAAAAGTACCTAATATAGACATTTTTGTACTTTAGAACTATGTTTTATGTACTTAATTTGCAAATATTGTGTACTTATTTTTTGTATTTATGTACTTGCTTTCCAAAGGCTGAGATAAGGTTTAATTTGATGCGTAGAACTATAGATAAGTGACCCAAAAGCAACAAAATTATGGTTTGTTGAAGAAATGTGTAACACCTCTAGAAATTTATGATTGGTGAAATTTAATTGCCATTAATTTTAATTTTCATGAATTTTAATTATTTATGCATTTTTAAAAGTTTTGGGGTCAAACTACAATTTGAAGAAACTTGATTGAGCAACCTTTAAAAATGTTGGGGTTTTGCATGGAATTTCTTTTTCTTAAAGGAGCTAATGTTATGCACTAACATATTGTGGTGGAATTGAAGTTTTGCAACTTTCTAGAGGACTTAATTGAAAAATGGGGTAAAGGTTTGGAGGGGCAATCTTAAATTTTGAAAAAGTGGATTTGATATAAACATCATCTTCTTCTCTTCCCTTCATTTTCTCTTGCATGCACACACATATTTCCTCACCAACAATTTCCTCCGACAACCACCATTTCCCAAAACTAAATTGATCACCTTCTTCTTCTCACTCCCAGCAACATTCTAGTACTATATGCACGGAGTCTCAAGCAACAGAACATCTAAAAATGGGAGCTAAAAGTTGGACATAGTGAGGGTAATGGGGGATGGTGTAACAGCTGCAAAAGCAATTTTGGGCATCATTTTAGATAGCCTTCAACTTAAGGACCACTATGGAACCCTCACTTGGAAGTTTGAGGTGGTAGTGATAGCAAAAACTAGAAAAATAGAGATAGTAGTGAGAGGTGGTGTTGACCTTCGAGGTGTGATTTGAAGGTTATTTTGGTAGCGAAACTTAAAGTGGATAGGAGCATTGGGTTTAGGAGGTTGTAGGGCATCTTTAGGCGGCAATGTTGGTCTTTTCCAACAGTGGCAGCGGTGGAAAGACAATATCATCTCCTTAATGCGATGATCACACTCGTGTAATTGGTTTGTGATTTTGGAGCTCTAATAACCCAATTTTGGGTTAAAGTTGGGTATAGGATTATGAATATATACATGTATATTGCACCAATTCATTTGTAAATCTTGTAATATGCCAAGAATAAGGAATTTACCTATGATTGATATATATATATATATATATATATGCCTGTGCATGGATTATAGTGTAGTTTAGTGGGCTCAGATTTGTATTGTTATAAAATAAATTTGGGATAATTGAGTGAATTGGAGATGAAAACCTTAATTTTGTAGATTTTATGGATTTGAAAACTAAATACTAAAATTGGGTTAAATAGAGATAATTGGATAGCTATTTCTAACTTGGGCTATGGTTATGAGGTGAAATATATAATTTAGGACCTAATTGTACTTTATTACTGGAACTAGTATGAACCTTGTGACTATGTCTATTTTGTATCAATGGTATTGATTAAACCTTATCACTATTATATTAAGTGGATGGTTAGTAATTTAGGGTTGTTGATAGTATAATGGTAAATAATAAGATTGAATATGGATTTTAACTATAATTATACTTTTTTAGTTAGGTGATGAAGAAGTGGATCCCATGGACTAGTAGACTGCAAAATGTAGTTGTCTTTTTTGAGACTATAGAGGTAAGGGTCTATTATTTTGGCCTTAATTCTATTTATTTGTTCTAGTGGAATGACCCCGTGAGGGTCTAACATGACTATATACTGTACTTGCTCTTATTTATTAGAATTGTAATTGCTTATGATCTTGATTATTATCTATTAGTTAGCTTGTATACTATTGTGAGGGTTATTTCTTGATCATGCTCTGTTATGAGTTTGTGCTCATTTGTTTTGGCACCTAAAACCCCCAATTGTTACTTGCTATTGTATTTATTCCTGATCAGTACTTATTATTGTTTGGTTATCAGTTATTGTTCTGTATCATTATCTATTGCCTTATTGGCATACTTGTTTTATCCGGAATCAGTAATACACTAGGGATTTCCCTCTGGGCATTTGTATATACGTTGTTGACTTATTACATATATGGAGATTGAATGGCCAACGGCCAAACTGAGTGAAACATTTGGCTATAGGACATATTTTGTAGTTTACTTGGGTGTCAGTGATACGCTAGGGATTTCCCCTTGGATATCGACGGTGCATTAGGGATTTCCCCTTGGGCATCTTAGTGCACTATACGGTCTGTATGGGCACATTCCATGTACTAGGCTATCATGCTTTAGTAAAAGTACTTAATTGATTAGAATAAACCGAATCGATGTGCATGTCTCGTCTTGATCTGTCGAAATGCATATGTTGTACAAGTTTACTTGTTTGTACTTGTATCTTGATTGGTTGTGATCTATTCTTGCAGCAATAAGATAGGAGAGGCTCCTGTTTGCTAAGCTTGTTCTTGCTTGAATCGTACTTGTTCATGTATCGATAATTTATTTAAGATATGTTGAGATGTACCTTCCTTAACAAGTTCTTTTGCTTATTGTTTATATAATCCCTCATTAAGTCCTTTGGACTTAACCATCATTCTTCTTTATTTTCTTAGACAGGGTTAAGTGAAGAATATGAAGTTCTGACTTGGGATGAAGAAAATACCTTTTGTAATAGAACAGGTGCATATATGTGCAAATGGGTTCACTAGATGCTAAATTTGAATTTAGAGACATTATGATATGTCAAGGCTAATATTGATGACTTGAGGTTTGTATATATTTTGTTAGATATTAAGAAATTAAACCATGGTATGTATTTAATATTTTATCGATCCCGTTAAGTTTGAAACTGCTGCTCCTCTTGATAAGTTGAGCTTGAAATTTTATGGGCAAATTGCTTATTTTTGGGTTTGGAATAAAATTGAATTAGATTGATATCTTAGCTTAGCATTTATCTTGAGTGGGGTGTCACAAGTGGTATCAAAGCCTAGGTTATCAATGACCTAGGTGTTGAATAATCATTGGGATTTATAGTGACTTTTGTTTGGGGTAGTTTGGATATGCACATTGGGTATGGTATGCATATTAGAGGTTATATAAGATCCTAAGGCATTGGGAATGAATTTTGTCACTTGGTACTAATGAAATAGATTTCTATAATTTTATGATGTAGAATAGCTAGCAGTTCTAGCAAAGGAAAGGAAATGATGAATGAAGATAATGTGAAAGACTTGAAAAGGGAGCTTAAGGTCCTTAAGAGAAAAATGAGCGCCTTTCCCAAACATGCCAAAGACTTGAAGCAAAACTTTATGACATTCATGGGACCATACGGGATGGAAAAATAGAAACAAGTTATTTAAAATTAGCAATTGGGGTGAAAGATTGATTACAAGCTAGATAGGTTGATGGAAAGTGTCGAAAGAGAAGAGGTTTGCACAGGAATTGCAGCTAATTAGATTAAAGAACTCTATGAGATATGTGCTCGAATGGATGAGATGTTCAGGATATTGGAATTTGAGTATAGAAGGTCGGTAGAAATACCTCATCCTATAATGGAAGAGATTAGTAAAATGATGGCACATTACCATAGAACTATATATCAAATGATTAGGGTCGGCGTTAGCATCGATATTGAAGCAGGACCCTTAAGAGTTCACCCTTTCTTTGGCTAGGGTTACTGACTAGGAGTGCTTCTAAAAGAGAGACTAGTCAAGAGACTAGTGGAGGTACTCATAGAAGATCCTAAAGAGGACCCTGAGGAGGACTTAACTGATAATGCAGAAGGAGTTCCTAAGGTGAACCCTATTCTAGAGCCCCGGATAGTGGCATAATTAGAGATCAATGATGAGGATGCGATTCTAGAGCAGATGGAGGATATTGATGATGTCGAGTCTGACATTACTGATGTAGAGGATTTAAACTAGATGATCTGGTGGCCATGGATGTGCTTGAATTTATGTATATAAAGTAGTAATACCTTCGACTCTTAATGTGTAGTGTTGACTATCTTTCCCCCTTTATGTATTTATCTGCCCCATCATTTTGGCCTCGATCGAGCAGACAATTGGTTTAGTATTTTAAATTATTTGTGGCTAACATGATGTTGTTAGTGTTAACCTAGTTGTTAATTAATTTTCTCTTTTAGATTGTTGTATATCAATTTTCTTTTATCAGTTTTAAATTATTGATGGTTTATAACCTGATTTTATCATCTTCATTTTCTTAAGTTCGAATGGGTTGATGATAATTGAGGCTTTATTTTACAACTTATGGTCATAGGCTTGAACATTTGAGGAATATTGAGTATGAGATAGCATCTTGAGGAAGTGGTGATATTTCTGCACAAGCAAAAATGGGTCTAAAGAGGAGATCGGTGGGTCATTGGGCTAATGCGCCTTACTCTCCCAAGCAGGAAGCACTTACTTATCCATAATCGATACTTAACAAGGAAGTCTCACAAACTCCTTCGATAGATCAACCTATTGTAGACCTTTCGGCTAGGCCTACTCATAAAAGAGAGCAAAGATATAGGCAACCTTCCTATCAACCAATAGGTAGAGCAAGAAAAACAAAAATGGTTACCGAAGATCGAGCCTTGGAGCGATTCTTACATTTTCATTCCCTAAAATTCTTTAGTGAATCAAATGATCGAAAAATAAAGGAATGGCTGGAAGATCTAGAGAACATATTTGGGGCCTTGCATTGCCTGGATGAGTAAAGACTATAATTTGCCAAATTGCTTTTCGCAGGGTCTGCAAGAAATTGATGGAGAATGATCAACCATTGATGGACAACTATGAAGACCTTCAGAACTTGGGGAGAATTTTACATGGGAATTTAGGGATAAATACTTTCCTCTCATGGCTAAATAGGCACAAGAACAGGAATTCATGGACCTAATATAAGGGAATTAGTTAATAGGAGCCAACCTTCAGCTAACTTATACAATATGTCCTATATATGTAGGGAGATAAGAGCCTATAGACTTGACAGTTCATACAGGGCTGCAGCTAGAACTTAGATAGGGCTTAGGCACATGGGATTTGTAGAATTTTAACTTGCTAGTAAGTAAGGCTTTATAGCTAGAATTAGAACTATAAGAGTTTGGAAGACTGAGGACAGGGGTGGAAAAGAAAAACCACATCTTATAAGATAGAGTGGCATCAACAAAAAGCAACCAAGGCTACAAGTAGAAGGCATTTCCCAATGAGTCCCTCAAACTGACAAGATGGTAAATCTGGCTTAAGATAAGACATCAGTATGATATGGATTCTGTGGTGGTGATGTCAGTCTTTTTTGCTTGTGGCGGCAGCGTGGTGGCGATGGAGAGATGATATCAGTTCCTTGATGCAATAATTGCACTTGTATACTTGGTTTGTGATTCCAGAGCTCCAATAATTGAATCTTGGGTTAAAGATAGGTATAGGATTATGAATATATATATGTTTATTACACTAATTAATTTCTAAATTTTGTAATATGCGAAGAATGAGGGATCTAGGTATGATTGACATATATAGGCCTATGCTTGGATTGATATTGTTATAAAATAAATTTGGGATAATTGAGTGAATTGGAAATGAAAACGCTAATTTTGTTGATTTTGTGGATTTGAAACCTAAGAACTAAAATTAGGTTAAATAGAGATAATTGGATTGTAATTTCTAACTTGGACTAATGTTATGAGGTGAAATATGTAATTTAGGACCTGATTGTACCTCATTATTGGAACTACTATGAACTTTGCGAATACGTCTATTCTGTGTCGATGGTATTGATTAAGCCTTATAACTATTATATTAAGTGGATGGTTAGTAATTTTGGGCTGTTAATAGTATAATGGTAAATAATAGGGTTGAACGTGGATTTTGACTGCAATTATACTCTTTTAGTTAGGTGATGAAGAAATGGGTCCCACGGACCAATAGACTACAGAATACGGTTGTCTTTTCCAAGACTACAGAGGTTAGGGTCTACCATTCTGGCCTTATTTTTATCTATCTATTCTTATGGAATAACTTCATGAGGGTCCAACATAACTATATACTATACTTGCTCTTGTTTATTAGAACGGTAATTGCTTGTGATTTCAATTATTATTAGTTAATTAGCTTGTATACTACTGTGATGGTTATTGCTTGATCATACTCTATTATAAGTTCATTCTCGTTTGTTTTGGCACCTAAAACCCTCAATTGTTACCTGTTATTGTACATGTTTTTGATCGGTACTTGTTATTATCTGGTTATCTATTATTGTTTTATATCGTTATTTGTTGCCTTGTTAACATACTTGTTCTATTTGGAATAAAAAATATACTAGGGATCTTCCCCTAGGTATCGACGATGCTCAAGAGATTTCCCTTTGGGCATTTATATGTTTGTTATTAATTTGTTACATATACGAAGATTGAATGGCCAAGGGCCGAATCAAGCAAAATATTTTTGGATATGGGACATGCTTTGCAGTTTGCTTGGGTGTCAGTGATACGCTAAGGGTATCAATGGTATGCTCGGGATTTTCCCCTGGGTATTGGCGGTGTGCTAGGAATTTTCTCCTAGATATTATAGTGCGCCATACGGACTATATAGGCACATGCCATGTACTAAGCTATCACGTTTTGGTAAAAGTACTTGATTGATTAAAATAAGGTGAATTGATATGCATGTCTTGTCTTGATCTGTTGAATTGTATATGTTGTAGGATTTACTTATTTTTACTTGTATCTTGATTGGTCGTGATTTATTCTTAAGACATGAGAGGTTCTTGTTTGCTAAATTGTTCTTGCTTGAATCATACTTGTTGATGTATTGGTAATTTATTTAAGATTTATTGAGATGTACCTTCCTCGATAGATTTCTTTGCTTATTGTTTATGTTATTCCTCACTAAGTTCTTTGAACTCACCCTTTTGTTTTCCTTTATTTTATTAGACAAGGTTAAGTGAAGAATATGAAGTTCTAACTTGGGATGAAGAAATACCTTTTGCAATAGAACAGGTGTATATATGTATAAATGGGTTCACTAGAATGCTAAATTTGAATTTATAGGCGTTGTGATATGCATAAATACTATATTGGAGGTTTTGGAATAACAAGTCTCAATTTAAATACTAAAAATTTGAATTTTTGTACTAAAAAAACTAGAATACTAAATTAGAGGTTTCGTGTATTACAACTTTCAATTTAAATACTGAAAGTTTAAATTTTTTTACACTACAAAAAAAATAAAAATAAATTTAGCGGGGATTTTAAACCCCTACTAATACCTTTAGTGAGGGATCCCCAAACCTCTGTGGTTATATATCCTACTAATTACTAGTGGGGGAGGGGGGGTGACCAATAGCTATTATAACCCTCACTAATAATGAAATGAATTTGCGGGGATTGAGAAACCCCCGCTAGTATTAAAATGCATTATTTCATATAATTTTGGTGGGGGTTTCAAACCCCCTATTATTTAAACGTATTATTTTATATAGTTTTAGTGGGGGATTTTTTAGCCCCAGCTATTATTATTTCTTTGTAATTTTAGCGACGGCTTGAAATCCCCACTATTATTATAACCTAATAATTTTTAGAATTTTTGATATCTGTGTATGCTATTTTATATGCTTGCCAATAGAACTTCATACTCAAAATTCAACACAATCAATTGATTACAAAATCAATCTATTAAAATCAAGTCTGAAAAATTTCAACATTTTCAAAACATCTACATTCTCAAAAATATCAGAATCCTCAAAAATGTCAACATTAAAATCAAAAAATACTAAAATATTCAACTTAGTTTCCCATGTCAATAGACATTGCAAATGAGTAACTAGGGATGATGTTCATTCTGATCTTGATTGCTAGTACTTGAAGATCTCCCTACTGGAGAAGTAAAAGGCTCATGTTGACTACTTGCATCATGTGATTGTGCCTGTGGGAAGAAAAATGAGCATTTTATAAGGCCAAAATAGCAATATTTAAGTTATAACTAGTCATGTCAAAATGTGAAAAAAAAATATAAATAAATACTTATGAAGGAGCTGGATAAAAAATAAGAGTGAGCTTATAAAAAATCTTTTCTTCTTTAATCAAAATGTAGGTCTTAACTGCATTTATAGTGTTTTTTAATTGGGACTCTAATTGAACCAACCTATCTGTGTTTTGCAAATTGCTGGGTTCACTATTTGATGAAAAGCTACTTAAACTATGCATTCGGAGTCTGTATTTCCAAAAGAAGATATGGGTGTCATTCCCAAACCCTTAAATCACACTTAACCAGAGTATACCTTTCCCAAGGTCTTGGCTACAACATTATTAGGAGAAGTGATAGAATTGGTGGCAGGATCATTATTCATTTCTTTCTCAATTTGCTCTTACAAAACCAAAAGGGTTGTTCTTTACATTTAAATAGTGAAATGATAAAGATTAAATTTATCTAATATCATTTTGCTAAGTTTGTTATAATTGTAATCATGTTTATTACAAACATAAATCTCCACTTTTATCTAGGCAAAATTGCCTTTTAAAACAAGTAAATTAAATAACTAAAACTTATTTCTTGTTCACTCATTGTGTCATTCGCCCATGATCCATCTCTATGCTTATGAGTTGCGAGGAATAAATGACCACGATCCATGGGATGTCCATATTCAATTGCCTAAAGTTTTTGAATGCAACATAATAAATGAACTTACTTCATATATATCCATGTAATTTCGGAAAAAAAATTGAAAAAATAACAAAATTGTTATAACTACTACCTCATGCCTTTTTCTTGCAATAGACTTTGATCTTCTAGTGTGTGACACTATTTATTTTTTTTATTCTTAGCATTCTTCTTACAAAGTTATAACATTAAATATATAGTATTAATCAATATCTCACAATACTAATATACCTGCAATTTTACCTGTGTCTCTAGTTTTAGACGATAATCAACATAAGTGGTCCATTGATCTCGTCCAATGCCTCTGGAACGTTGTTTATTAGCTCCTCTCTACTCTTTGTAAGATCATAAAACTCATTCCAAATCTTAAGTCTACTTCCAGCCCATTTCTTTCTAATAGATTGTAGAACATATCATCTAGCAATGCTCTCAGTTATCTCGAAATGAAATTAAGGCTTCAAAATTTTTTTTTTCCATTTTTATGAAGTTATCCATTTACACTAAATTACCAACATTTTGAAAATAACGATTAGTTATAAAATTATTATACCTTAATTGCATTATTCCTACAATAATCAAGGTAGGACTTTGGCATATCTATCCACCTCTTAAACTTGATTGGGAACATTGAAGAATCAATAGCCAAATTTCTATAAAATCTAGCAAGAAGGCCCTATTCTTCTCCATATGGAGGATCTAGTTCATCAAATTAAACAACTATTTGCATTCCACTTGGTAAGTGAAAGACATTTCTTACTTTCAACTTGATGGTCTTAATTGTTCCATGTGAATATGCATTGATAACATAAATTAAGAATCTACATTGGCATATAATTACTAGAATTGAGAAAAAGAGCTTAATTAATGAGATAAAAAATTGATATACCTATTGTTCGTACATCCCAAAATTGCTTTAATCGCATTCGATATTATTATATTCTTATGAATTTGAAGTTTGCATTGCAGGTTGAGTAGTGGGTAGAGGAGATTCTAGATCTTTATTTATGTTTGTATTAGAAGAGAATGAATGTTCTAGTGCCTGTAGTGGAGTTGATGGTGTAGGATAATACAGTGGAGCTATTAATGAAGGAACATATGACTAAGCCTATGTTGGAGATGATTTTGAAGGAGTTGGTCTTGTTCCAAGCTGTTTTAACGCTTCTAGTATTTGATCACGTGGTTGAAGTAATGGTAGAGTTTATGCTTATATGTGTGTATTTTTGAAATGTTTAGCCTTTGGCATTGTCTCATATATATAAAAAAAAAGAACATATTAAATATGAGGGTACAACATAAAAATTTGGTCTAATAGTTGGAGAAATAATGCCTTACACAAACTACTCTAAAATGTTCAATAGGCATCCTAACTTTGTCTTTTGCAATTTAAATGTAATATGTAAAACTGACACACACTCACATCTAGTTTATATATTGCATGTACATTTGATATTTTGATTACTTTATTAATTAATACAGATAATATTGGTTGTTTGTATGTAATATGTATGAGGAAAAAGATGGGCCAATAGTGTGTGCAGTTGTTTGATAGCGTCTTGTGTTTGGTCTGAATGAGTATACAATGTGTGAGTTTTGAAAGTGTAGCGAGTAGCAGGCTCTCCCCCATGCTTTCCCAAGCAATGTAATCACCAATTTCTGTCAACATACACAATACTACTATCACTCTTTCACTATCTGTGTGTGTGTGTGTATTATAATATGTATGTTATTATGCTTTGGGACTTGCTAATGGAAAAGTACACAACTTCTACTGAATTGAAATTCAACACTAGCCCTGCTATTGCTATCCTCTTCTCAACTCTTCATGGGCTATTTCATAAATACGCTCTAAACTTTGAGTTTTTAGGTCAATGCCAGTTGACTTGTAAGGAGAGTTAATTTGAAGTTAATATAAAAACTTGCCCAAAATACCATTTCAATTTTGAACTTCGAATGAAATGATTTGGGCAGTAGTCTTCATCTTTTTTTCAAAAAAAGAGGAATTTAGAACTTAATTAAATGAATCAACCTACCAACAAGGAACATGTCTTCTCTACTTATTTGGACAACCAGCTTGGTGTGTTGATTCAGGTCTATGAAAGTGATAGAACAAGGACAAGGGACAACAACGTGCTTGGAAAATTTGAGCTCTCTGGCATTCCTCATGTTCTTGGGGGAGTTCCTCGAATTACTGCATGCTTTGATATTGATGGCAATGGTACTTTGAATATGTCTATTGAAGACAAGACTACAAGCCAGAAGAATAAGATTACAATTACTAACGACAAAGGTAGACTTTCCAAGGAGAAAATCAAAAAGATGGTTCAAGAGGTAGAGAGATACAAGTCCAAGGACAAAAAACACCAGCAGAAGGTTAAAGCAATGAATGCATTGGTGAACTATGCATATAACATGAGGAACACCATGAAGGATGAGAAGATTGCCTCAAAACTCCTTGCAGCTTATAAAAAGAAGATTGAAGATGCAATCAAGTTAACCATTTAATCGTTAGATGAGAACCAGCTTGTAGAGACAGATGAGTTTGAGGACAAAATGAAGGAGTTGGAGAGCATATGCAATACCAAGGAGTAGGTGGAGAGGCACCCATAGATGATGATGGTCCTGCACTTAGTGGTAGCAGTGTTGGTCCTAAGATTAAGGAGATAGACCAGGCATTCTTGGTGTTCATTTTATGGAGTTTATTCTAAGTAATGCATGTTTTTTAATTTTTTGTTAGACAAGTTTTTTGGTATTTGGAATTGTTATCTTAGAGGTCATTTGTGCATCTTCTTTAAAAATCTCAACCAAATTATTATGCATTTTTGATTTTATATCTTAAAAAAAATAAATTAGCAATCAATTATCCACTCATGCAAACTTCATATTACTATTTGAAGCTTATTATGGACAAAAAAGCTAGCTTATATCATTGAAAGAATTTCTTAGAAAAAATAGAAGGAGAGGAAATCTAAAAAAAGTCTACTGATGTCACCTTAAATGCAAATTTGATCCAAACTTTCCCTTAAAAGTGTCCACAATCTCTAGAAGATGTCACTTACATCAAAAAGAATAAATATGAAAAATAATAAATAAAATAATGTAATCTATATGTATAGATATATACCCATACACAAAGTGAGATAGAGAGAAAAAGACTCTAACCATGTATTATAATAAAATTAACTCAATTTTAACCTAAAACTTATATGCAAAAAGCAACTAGAACAACTATAGAAAAACTAAAGAAAAACTAATATTAATTTGGCACTTGAACATCTATTTCAATGTCACCATTAGTATTCGCCCTAACTTCATCATCATCTTCATCTGCTCTTGTTAATTGAATATTCTCATTCTCAATGTCAAAACATCGTTAAAGATCTTGCTGTTGGTAAGGTTCATTTTCATATATGCCCTCATTGTGCTGATCACGCCCATGTCATACACATCTCTTAGTTTAAGGTGGACAACAACACTCTAACCTTCATTAGCCTCATCTTCTACAAAGTAGACCAATTGTGCTTGTGAAGCTTTAATATAGGGATCATAGTTTTCACGTTGACTTGTATGAATGAATCTAAAAAAATTTATAGAATTAAAATTCCAAGGATGTGATGTGTCAAGTAGTGTTAGCCCATTAGCATTTGAAAAGGGTAACCAAGAAATGACCATGGTAATTAAGCTCAATGACATCCTTTAACGTTCCAAAATAAGGTAATTCTACTTGCCTTGCATTTCCATCTACACTACTTGAAACACATGATATGATGTGTTAGAAGTTAGGAATACTCCACTATTTTGAGTTTTCAATCCATGCTCTCGAGCTAAAGTCCAAAATTTAAACCCATTAATGTTATATTCCACGAACCTTCTTGCATCCATAATTAGACCTTGTGCTAAAAAGTTAAGATCAACTGGAACTAGGTTTGTTATGTCTGGATTCATAATCTAAAAAGAAAGATTATTTCATATGTAGTGCCATCTGAGAGGTGCCTGCTTTGGATCGAGGTGCTATTCCAATCGAACCTTTCAAAATCAATTACACTCTCCAAAAAATTTCTCAACCTAAGAAATTTCATAATTTAAAATTCAATTTAGTTATGCCGAAAATGACATGCAAAACCCAAGTTCTCATAGCGAGTCACAATTTCTCACAATTTCTCAAATGCTCATAATTGAACTAATATATTAACATCATTCATCAAGGGTTCTAATCTATCACACTTTGTAGTAGAAAGATACTAACTTAACCTATGCCCCTCATTACATTACAACTACTATTATAGATATCATGATAATAATATTTACACTATGCCAAAAGATAGCCCAAGCTTAGGGCACCTTCTATTCTTCAATCGGGTCAAAGAACAGAAGGAACAACACAAAGAGAGTGAATTCGAATGAGTCACTGAGGCAAGTATTTATATGTATAGGAGAAATCAGAATGAAATGGAGCACAATATACAAATGTAAGAAGAACATTCATTTTGAATTTACATAACTAAAACACAAGTTACAATACAAGATATTGGAGATTTAAAAGAGTTTACAGGATCTAAGAACTAAATCCAAAAACTAGTGTTCCTTGTACAACACTTTATGAGCTGACTCGATGCCGTTTCATATTGGCAAAGAGTTATTTCACATTTAATACATTTCATAGAAGATTTCAAAACTCATAGACATGATTAGTTTTAAGAAACCCAGTGAACAAGTTATTCCACAAAAAACTCAAGTTTCAAAATCTAGGATTTTGATCAATTTTATAAATAGGCTAGACAAGATCATTTTATAAAATTAGTGGTATAAGCATATTTCCCATGTACGATCATAAAATGGCATACCCCCTTATAGTGCCTAAATATGATCATAAAATGGCTTATCCCTTTATATCACCTTGGTACGATCGTAAAATGGCCTACCCCTTTATATCGCCTCAATGAGTGGCCAACTCGCCAAACCACTGTAGCATGAATCGATAAAACTAAACTTCATCGATCAAGCCTCCCCTGAAGATAAGATCGCAACCACGTGAATCGATAGGACTGATCCTCACTAATTAAGCTTAGGCCACAGTCAACCCCCAACTACCCAAAGTTAAGATTGCAAACCAAATCAACCAATGATACTATTTGTATCGCCAATATAACGATACAAATCTTGAATAGTAATCCAAATATTCCGCTAGGATTGGCACTCGACCTAAATAAATTTTTCGTGTAAGTAACTAATAGCAAATTCAATAATCAAGTATGCCTACAAGGCTACAGATTGCACTGAATAATACTAGAAGCAAGAATCCGAGAAACAAATGTTTATCAGAAGCTAAAAAAAAATGAGGTCAACTAGCAATGCTGTAGGGTATAAGGGATAGAAAATGAACTTTATAATAAAAGTTCTAGACGCTAGAATAGAAACAAACAATAACCCTCATAGGGGTTTACAAAATAAGTAACAGATAACAAATAAATCTCAAACAATTCACGAAGCATAATAACCAAGATGCAGCTACAAATTGGAAACAAGTTTAACCCTCATAGAGGTTTATCATAATGACATATAAGTATAAAAAGGTGCTAGATTAGCAAACCCTCACGGGGCATATAAGCAAATATGAAAGAGATTAGATATTTACCTTAATAGCCTCAGATATGCTATTAGCATCTATTAGTGTGTGGGATCCACTTCTTCGTCACCTAATCCAAAATAATAGGCCCACTGTCAATATCCTCATCCAACCCTATTAATTACAATTATAATATCAATAATCTAAAATTGAAAACTATTTGTCTAATATGGCAGTTTTAGGGTTCAATTATGGTACAGTTAATTATGCCGTTAATACGAGAATATTTATAGGGTTTATATCGATACTAGCAAAAAGGACATAATCAAGTCCTTATTCCATATTTATTCTCATAACATTATCTCAAATCAAAATAATAGCCTAATTATCTTAATTAACCTAATTATTGCTGCTTAGGTTTTACTCGCCTAATTATCTCAATTAACCAGAATCTTTATACAATACTACAAATTCAGTCCATTATGCCTCCATATATATATATATATACACATCCATGTATGAATCATTCTTGATTCATAACCATAATTGATGTAATTAACTTATACTAACATCAAGGTTTGGTTTAACATTTTAACTAAATTAAGTCAAAAGACTTTTAGTTATTTGAATAGAATTTTTCCTAAAATCCCATATATGATGTTCTAAGCCCATAAATGAAAATTTATATTATCCTTACGAATTTATATATTCTTAGTAATGAATATTTTTTGTAACAGCCCATAATGTAGATTTTTTAATTATGTCAATTAGCCTAATTTAATGATAATTAGCTTGTAATTCATGATTCGAGTCTACATATACTTGCAATCAAATTCCTATATGATCATTTTAGTCTATAGTCATAATTCCTAGTCTAGTCAACTTAAATTTACAATTAAAATCAACTTCACAATCTAATGTGATTAAATCAGGAATCGATTAATCAATTAATTAAAGTTTTTCCAATGATTTGATTAACAAAAGTTTGAATTCATGAACCAAGCATACCACTATGATCGTCATGTATAGGAGAAGAAACTACCTCCCCATAGTCGGCTGCTGTCGGAAAACTTAGTGCCACCACAAAGAGCTACATCTCACTGAAAGTTTTCCAATGCTCCAATCTCCTTCACCAAAATTTGCTAGAAAAGCCCACAAAACTCCCTCTGAAGCTGTTACTTCCACCACCTTATGCTGTCGCTTAGTTTTTTCCAATTTTTGCCTTCATCTCCGTACTAAACTTCCATGCAAGGTTACCAAAGTGCTCCTTCACCTAAGCTTTGACTAAACCATACCCTAGAATCAAGTTGGCTATCGAAAGAATGGAAACCCATCACCACCCACCATGAGCTATTTCTCAACTTCAACTTCTTAGTGGTCCATCGATCATCTCGCTGTGCATATGGTACTATTGAAGAGCTAGTGAGAAGGAGAAGAAGATGATCGGGTGGGTTGGTAGAGATGGCCATTAGAGATGGCTACCAGTGAGAAAAAAGGATGAAAAAGGCGGTGTAGTAATGATGAAGATGAAAATGGAAGAACAGAGATGAAATTGAGAAGGGGGAAGGTAGGTTATAAAATCAAACTTTTAGAATTTGGACATAAAAGCAAGTAAGGCACTAAGATCCAATTATCAAAACTTCAAAAGCATAAAATTAACTAGTTCTTACAAGCATAATAAGGATCTAATCATGCCAGGTATTCAAATTTGGTGAGTGCATTACCTTGAAAAGCAAAATCTAAGGAGAAGTTAGTGAACTCTTCACTAGTCTAGAAACTTTCTACCACGGTGCACCTAGAAGAGTGCAAATATTGCCCAACCAAAACTCCTCCAAAAATTTTAAAAGAATAATTGGAGATTCTAAACCCCTTGTATAACTCTCTATTAAAATTATAGACCAAAATTCTATTTGAAACTCCCTGGAGAAATTTGCCAAATCGGACTCTGTGTAGGTGGATCTCCAAAATCTAGCAAGTCAAGTGCCTTGCCTCTATTGTTATGATCCACACACCAATTAGATCTTCTAAGGTCTCTGATCTATAAGTTGGAGTAAGACTAGGAATTCAACAATGGCAAAGGTCAATGTTTTTTTGGAAGGAGGAAGAAGAGAGCAAACCTTTCATCACATGAATGCAATGCTTGCAAAATAGTTTTGGAGGGAATTTTGCAAAGAATCTAATTCTTCACACCAATAATGATATGGCCAATCTCTTCTCTCTATATCTATATATGTATGCTGAAAATGTGTGATGCCAAGGTGGCATTACACAATGTAGGAGGGGTGGACAAGTAGGCTTGCTTATATGGCAAATGTAAATCTAAATCTCATTTCAATTTCATTTGCATCTTAATTACATTTGGAATCCCATTTCAAATTAATTAAGTTGCCAATTTAAATCTCATTTGAATTTTCCCTCCAAAATTTGTTCTTCCCAATTAATTAAATTAAACTTTTTAATTTAATTAATTATCCTTTGACTTAACTCTTTAAGTCAAACTAGTTTAACTCCTTAAGCTTAATTTTGCTAACTTAACTCTTTAAGTTAACTTGACCAGTTGATGGTCATGTTAGTACCAAATAATTAACTTCTTAATTATTGGTGTAATTTAACTACTTAAATTAGTTAATTAATTTAATACTTAAATTAATCAAGCCAAAATTGACCTTCAAACTTGGTGCCTAATCTGTCTCCTAGGAGAAATCTTTTTCTATTAATTAGGAAGCCAATTAGATATTTCGCGTGACCTAATAGGTTTTACTATTCATTGAACATGGGCTTACAACTCTTTATGACTTTTGAATATCTCATATTCATTCTAGTTTAAAACGCTTTTCAAACTAATCGACTCAATTCGATTATTCTCATTAATTGAAGAGTACTCAATCTTCATGGTCAATGTACAACCTTAAGCCTAAGGAGCCTAACTAAATGGCCAAAATGAATATTCTAGGGAACCATCATCACTCTACATGTGCCATGCAAATACAGTCCTTCCGTCTCCAATTAAATAAAAGAAGTTTAGGGTAAGATATTTGTTGACTCTCTAGTAGCCTCAATACTATGTCTTTATTCTCAATGTTTGATTCCATTGTGTGACCTCACCTTTAGAAAACTTCTTTTTCAAATTATCACACCACCTTGCGCAAGGATTTTTGGGAATTGATCATTATAGAATACATTAGAGATGTACTCGCCCTTCACAACAATAAGGAGTCGGATTTCATATTGGATCTCATAAATTTCCATGCCAAGTAGCTCATGCCTAATCTCATCTAAAAAGACCTGCTAGGTGGTTAAGAAAGCATCAAATCATAAGGACTGGACACAAGGTTACCATGCAGCCTAAGGTTAGAGGACTAATAATATACACTAACATAAGCAAGAGAACTAGCTACTACCGATTTGCCACTATAGCTATCTAGTGGATTCTTTGATTAGTCTTCAATGCCTTGTTCTCTAACAAGTACCCACTAATATACACCCATATCTCATATAGTTGCTCATGGAACGAAGCAATCTCCAACCCTTGAATTTATGGCATCATTAGTGCAAGTCTCTCCAAATCTTAGATGCCCTGTTACATAAGGTCCTATGACTTCGAAGATTTAAGATCATGAGTGTATGAGACTTATTCCATGATCACTACCCAATGAACTGGTCAAGTCCCATATTCATATGTGATATAAGGGCTTCATCTAAATACAAGTGAAGTAAAATAAAGTATAAGATGAAGATGGCCATAAAGAGAATATCATTCAATCAAGATTATTTTATAAGAAAATAGTTTTTTACAAAGCCAATCTCATTGGCTTGTAGGGCACTATTCCAACAATCTCCTATTTACCTTAAAGCCAATGCCCCATGGCCTTAAGACCCATATTCTCAAGATGTCCTTCAAAGACCTTTTACATTAGGGGTTTCGTCAGTAGATCTACTATATTATTTTCCAAAGCAACTCTCTCCACTTAAATGTTGTCTCTATTAATGATCTTTCTAATCAAATGATATCACCTCAATATGTACTTAGATCACTGATGAGATCTTTGCTTTTTAACTTATGCTATTGCCCTATTGTTGTCACATAAGACAACTGCTGGCTCAACAATGCTAGGCATTACATTCAAGTCTTAAATGAAGTTTTTCATCCTAACACCCTTTTTTGTAGCTTCTGAAGCTGTAATGTATTCTGCCTCTGTAGTTGAGTCAACCGAGGTGTCTTGCTTGGAGCTCTTCCAACTCACCACGCTACCATTAAGGCAAAATATAAATTTAGAAGTGGATTTGAGGTCAACTATATCAGATTGAAAATAGAATTTGAAAACCTTTCAAGTTTTCGTTCTTCATTATTGTACACTAAAAAAAAGTCTTTATTTCTTCTCAAGTACTTTAGAATTGTTTTCATGGCCAATCAGTGACTCTCACCAGGATTCGATTGGAACCTACTCGTAACACTTAGTGAGTGTGTCACATTCGATCTCATACATTGAATTGCATACATTATGCTTCATATTATAGAGGCATAGGGTATCTGGGACATCCTTTGCTGCTCTTCCTCAATCTTAGGAGCCATTGACTTTGAGAGACAAATTTCCATGTCCTATAGGAGGGAATTCTCTCTTGAATTCTTCAATCCTAAATCTCTTTAGTATTTTATCAATGTACGGGATTTGGGAAAGCCTTGATATCTTCTTTGATCTACTTTATAGACACGTATTCCCAATATGTAGGATGCTTTTCCTAAGTCCTTCATAGAGAATTGTGCAGATATCCATACTTTAGTACACTCTAACATTCCTATCTCATTCCCAATGAGAAGGATGTCATTAACATAAAGCATAATAAATTGTATTAAACTCCTATTAACCTTTTTGTATACATATGGTTCATGCACATTTTGAACAAAGCCAAATGATTTGATTGTTTTGTCAAAATGTATATTCCAACTTTGAGATGCGTGTTTGAGTTCATAAATGGATTTATAGAGTTTGCAAATGTTTTGCTCGCTCCCCTTGGAAGTAAAACCTTGTGATTGCTTGATATAGATTTCTTTTTCAATGCATCATTGAGGAAAGTAGTTTTCACATCTATTTGCCATATCTCATAGTCATAATATACAACTATGGCAAGTAAAATCTAAATGGACTTAAGCATAGCAACTGGTGAAAAGGTTTCCTCAAAATTGATACTGGGTCTTTAATTGTAACCTTTGGCTACTAGTTTCTCTTTAAAAGTCACCATTCTTCCATCTACCCCAAGCTTTCGCTTATAGATCCATTTGCAACCAATGGAAACTATTCCCTTTAGTGGATCTACTAAAGTCCATACTTTATTTGAATACATGGAATCCATTTCGGATCTCATGGCTTTAAGCTAGCATCTTGAATCTATTTTTGACATAGCTTCCTTATAGGTCTTCAAATTATTATTTGATTGCCCCATCTCATGAAAAAATCCAAAATTTTTAGATTATTTCTTGATCCGATCTGACCTTCTCAGAGGTTGTGTACAAGGCTCTTGCAATTTTTTTTTATCTCTACAGCTTGTGGAATTTCTTGATCGTCTTGAACTTCATCAAGTTCGATGACAATGGCTTTTCTATCTATTAGAAAATCCTTTTCCAAAAAGATGGCATTCCTTGAAACAAGCACCTTTTGTTATGAGGGATCATAAAATTAATAACTCATAAACTCTCTTGGGTATCTTACAAACTTGCACAAGGTGGATATACTATCCAACATATCTCCCATTGTTCATCTCACATAGGTAAAAAATCCCTAAACCTTTAGATAGTGGTATAAGGGTGCTTTGCCATGCCATATCTCATATGGTGTTTTAGGCTTTGACTTTGAAAGTACTATAATCAGTAGCTTTGCCATTGTTAATAAGGCTTATCCCTAAAATGATATGGGTACATCAGGAAAAACTCATCATAGATTGTACCATGTCAAACAAGGTATGATTTCCCCTCTTGGCTACCCCATTGTGTTGGGGTGCGCAAAGTGAAGTCCATTATGAGATAATCCCATTTTCTTTAGATAATCCAAGAATTAGGTACTTAAGTATTCTCCCCATTGATTCGATCGAACATCTTTAATACTAAGTCTCTTTTGCTATTCTACTTCACTCCTATACTCTGAACTTTTCAAAGGCCCCAGACTTGTATTTTATAAGATACACATGTCTCTACTGACTATGATCATCATTGAAGGTAATGAAGTAAGAATAGCCATCTTTTCTACTAACTCTTAGTAGTCTACAAACATTCATATAGATCAAATCCAAAGGATTTGTAGGGCACTCCGTTTGTCCTGCAAAGGGAGCTTTGGTCATTTTTCCTTTTAAACAAGATTCACAAGTAGGAATGTCCTCAATGCCACGAACTTTTAGTGCTTTGAGTGCTTCTAACTTGCTCATCCTATTTTTAGAGACATGCCTAATTCTTACATGCCATAAAATGGCATTTTCTTGGATATCAAGCTTCTTTTTATTTGTTTGAATGTGTATTAGAGGAGTAGGGGAATCAAGTATGTATAATCCATTAACTAATGTACCTTAAGCAATTAAAGAACCATTTTTTAATGCTTTCAACTTCCCATTTGATATTGAAAAATCAAATCCTTTATTATCCAAAATGGGAATTGAAATAATGTTCTTAAAAAGATTGGATACATAGTAAATTGGATAAAAAAAGTACAAGAATTCCCTAAGTCTAATTTGATTACGCCTTGAACCTTGGCCACAACTCTTGCTCCATTTCTAAGGTGGAGGATCTTATCCCCTTCAAGTAGACTCATTTTTCTTTCCATCCTCTATAACAAGTTACAAAAGTGAGAACCACATGCAGTATCAAATACCTATGCAAAAGAATTAGTCATCAAATGCTCTTCAAAGAAACACATACCCTTTTCAAGGGTTGCAAGGTAAGCTTTATAGTTTCTGTTCCAATGACCCTTTTCACCACAATGAAAATATTTTGCATCAATCTTAGCCCTATTCTTAACTCTCCTAGAACTTTTCTCAAGTTGGTTCCCTTTTGAGGAAGAACTATTATTCCTTTTATCTCCCTTTCTAAGGCCTTTAGAACTTTTTAACTTGGAGGAGGATGCCATCATAAGAGGTTTTTCTTTTCTCATAGTCACCTCAGCGATCACAAGCATGTTCACCAAGTTGTTGATTATTACTGTTTGCTTGGACATATTAAAGTTCACTACAAATTAGTCGAACGAGGGTGGCAATGATTGGAGGATCAAATCCTTGTAAAGGTCATTGTCTATTATCACATTAAGTTGTCTAAACTTTTCGATGAGTCCTATCATCTTTAGCCCCTGATCATGGACATTTTCCCTTTCACTCATCCTTATCCTAAAAAGCTCCTTAGATAAAGCAAACCCTTCGTGTCTTATTTGAACACAATATAACTCTTGTAACTATATATAGATCTCACAAACAAGTTTCATATGCTCATGAGTCTTTTGGAGTTCATTAGTCATGGATGCCAATATGAGGCATCTAACTTATAGATCATCGTCTACAAATTTTGTGAACACTTCACAAACCTCATCAGTTACGTCATCATCTAATGTGTTCATGGGTTTTGATCAAGAACATATGTCTTCTTATTGAAGTCAGAAATTATCTTAAGGTTTCTCAACCAATCTTGGAAGTTAGGCCTAGTGAGTTTATTGGTTTCGAAAATGCTTGCAAGTAGATTTTTAGCCATTTGTTTGTTGAAGATTTCAAAAATCTACATGAGGCAAAAAAAAAGAGAATAAGCATGTGATTGAATTTGATATTAAAATATGTTCTTGGTCTTTCGAGCATGTTTTTCTCCTATTATTTTATCAAATATTTCATCCCCAAGAAGAATTCGAGAAATTATATTTTCTAATGAGAATCAAGACCCTAAGGACTTGGAAGTATACCTGCGACTTATGAGACATCCACAAACTATCCAAAGGTAAGCAACTTTTGCTAATTACATCTCATGCAATTCTTGATATATTTTGCCTCATTTTTCATGTAGACACATGATTCAAGTAACATCTACACTATGAGGTGATAAGTCGAACTAACCAATCAAACTTCAACTTGAGATAGCCCCATAACATCCCACAACTCATGTGCCAATACAAGGGATCTCAAATCAAAAGTGCATCTCATGTTAAGTATATGATCACAGCTTTTCACTATAACAGTGACCCACGACTCATGAGACATCATACAAATAATGGTAGCATATTATGTTACATGCTATTGGTAGAAGACATGGATTAATTAAAACTCTTTTAATTTGTATCCATTTTAACTTAATATTTGAAAAACACTTAGACTTTCTAAGTAGAGGGATTTTTCTTGCAGAGATCTCATCATTTTTATTTTGTTATTTAGGTTCTCTATATTCTAATCATACATCTCATATATTAATAGGATATGGAAAGCATAAATAAGTAAATACACCTAGTATGCTCCTAGGGTAAGATGATCATGAGCCTAACCAAGTGTTGTATTTAGAGCCATAAGTGCATCACTCGGTTGATTGTAAACGGGTTGATTAAACTAAACTATTACATGAGTGTATCCCATACATTTATGGGTCTTCAAGCCTCCTTAGATCCTCTTTGCTCCTTGCAACTTTTACAAGAAAAACAAAAATCTCACTCTTAGTGATTTTACTCTCATAACTTTTATAAGATAGAACAAGAGGCATTTAATGCCATTTAATACAATCCATTTTAACAACTTGAAATAAATAAAATCAATTTTAAATGCTCATGATCATCCCCATTCATTCATTGTTTATTCAACAATTAAATTAAAAATAAATAAATTTAGAATTAACAATTAATTCCAATAATTAAATGCTTATATCATAAACAAATAATTGAACAAGCATAACTCTTATGCCATCATTGGAAGATTGACTTTAACCATATTTTAAAAGCAGTAAAAAGTGTCAAACATAGTTTTGAGGCCATGCATAGCACTTGTGCTTCTAATATATATGATGCAAAAACTTATTGAGCATTAAAGGAGTTAGAAAAAACAAATCAAAGCATGCCTAAAGCCCTAAAACTGGATTACCTGGCAGCCTTGGCTCAGCCAGTGCCTAGGTTGTGCCGGCAACCTTTGTCTTCGGGGTTCAAGGCTTACCAAATGTAATTTCCACTCAACTTTCATGCATCAATAATTTTAGCACATGTTCCCAACATGTAAACACACATAATAGATGTATTTCCAGATTCAAAAAAATTTTAAAAAATGAAAATTCAATTGCTCAAACATGCCTTCAAAAATTAGAAAAAGCTAGAATCACAGTCTCCAAGATCTCCAACTAAACTCCAATCTCATTGGATCTAAAAATGACCAAAACTCTTTTGATCGATCTTCAATATTATATATCAATGCATAACATCAATTAATGCTAAATCAACATTAAACATTAATCACTATGAATTAAAACATACTAACTACATGAATTAACAATTAAATCACATAATAACATGTTTTTAATTCATCAATCAATGAGCCGCACACAACATCAACCAAATACTCCAATCCATCAATTGAATCAAGAATCTGGTGATCTAGATTAATCCATCACATGAGTCAATAAACCAAGGAAAATCCAAATCTAAGTGTGATTTAGGCTCTAATACCATTTGAAAGCAAGTAAAGGACTACTTTCCAATCATCAAAACTTCAAAAGCATGAAATTAACTAGTACTTACAAGCATAACAAGGATCTAATCATGCTAGGGATTCAGATTTAGTGAGAGCATTACCTGAAAAAGCAAAATCCAAGGAGAACATAATGAACTCTTCACTAGTCCAGAAACTGTTCGCCACTGGCGCAGCTGGAAGAGTGCAAAAATCGCCCAACCAAAAATCCTACAAAAATTCCAAACAAATAACTGGAGCTTCTCAACACCTTGAGTAATTGGAGCCTAACTAATTGGCCAAAATGAACATTCTGGAGAACCGTCATCACTCTATGCGTGCCATACAAATATGGTTCTTCCGTCTCATATCTCCTAAAAGATGCATATGGTAATATATTTATTGGCTCCTAATAGCCTCGATACTATATCTCTATTCTCAATGTTCGATCCCATTGTGTGACCTCACCTTTGGAAAACGCTTTTTTCAAATTATCACACCACTTTGCGAAGGAGTTTTAGGAATTGATCATTATAGAATACATAGGAGATGCACTTGCCCTTCACGAAAGCGAGGAGTCAGATTCCATCTTGAATCTCACAAACCTCCATACCAAGTAGCTCATGCCCAATCTCATTTGGAAGACCCACTAGGTGGTTAAGGAAGAGTCAAAGCATGAGGACTAGATACGAGGTTACCATGGACTCTCAGGTCAAATGACTAATGATATGCACTAGTGTAAGCAAGAGAACTAGCTACTACAGACTTGCTACTATGGCTATCTAGTAGATTCTCTAGTGGGTCTTCAATACCTTGTTGTCCAACAAGCACCCACTAACATGTACCCATATCTCATATGATTGCTCATGGAATGGAGTAATTTTTAATGCTTAGATTTATGCATTGTTAGTACAAGTTTATCCGGATCTTAGTTGCCATGTCTCATAAGATCCTATGACTTAAAAAATTTATGATCACGACCATGTGAGACTTATTCCATGATCACTATCTAGTGAACTGACTAAGTCTCGTAGTCATGTCCGATCTAAGGGCTTCATCCAAATGCAAGTGAAGTGAAATAAAGTATAAGATGAAGATGGTCATATAAAGAATATCATTCAATCGAGATTGTTTTACAAGAAAATAGTTTTTTATAAGGCCAATCTCACTGGCTTGTAGGTCACTATTCCAACAACACATTGGCCCTTCTGGAGTTATATCAAGTTTCAATTAGGTCCTCTAAAGAACTGTAACACTTCAATTTTGCCCTTAATTATGTTAGTGCATCACTTTGACCCCTTTGACCTAAAATAATCACCATGCAAACCTCAACGTTTCCAAGTTTGGTTCAATTAAATTTTCCTAATTTGTGATTTGACTCCAAAACTTCCAAAATTCTTGCAATCAAGTCCTTTTAATTTATTTTTTGAGCTCTAAAATTTGTCAAACTTAATATTTTAATTTTCAAAACTTATTTTCTAAAATACCAAATTTTAGAGATGTTACATACCTTTCCCTTTAAAAGAATTTGGTCCCTAGATTATCATCTATTATTCAAGAAACTTAGAATGGCATTGATATGTATCAAAAGTATTGACATAGGTACGCTTATTCAAGAGTGACACTAAATCTTTTTCACAAATGTTGATTATTAATATCTATGTCTATAAAGGTTCGATTGAGGCCAAGGTTCAAAATTTAGTTTAGCTTCAAAGTGAGACAGAAAGATGTTAGAAAAGGAGTTGTACTGTTTTCTCATAATATTGTGAGCGTAACCATACCTTAGATAATATCTTGAGAGTTTGGTGCATTCTTCTTAATAGGGGCATTAGCACGAGTCTGATCTCTCTGCCTTTAGCTACATTTCATAAGTTGGCTTCCCTTGTTTCCTTGATCCTTAGAGGCAAAATTCCTACCCTTAAGATAATCCTTAATGAAATGTTGGTCACTGCCACATCACATACATTTTCCATGCTTTTTGCAACATGTATATTCATTGTAATGGGTGTTACCACAAAATTCACAAGCTTTCCTTGGAGTCAGTTGGGTTGGATGAGTATTGTTTCCAATAAGAGACAGGTGGCTGACCAATATTTAACCTTGAACCCTTTGTTGTTTCCTCCTAAAGTCACTTTAATCTCCACTTTGAACCGCATACCCAAAAGTTTTTCCCTTTTTAATCTTTTCTTTGATTTTATATATCTCCTAAAATTTTGATTCTACTTACATGGCTTTATTCACAGCCTTGCTATAAGTGGGAAATTCACAGCTTAGAAGAGCGTTTTGCAACTCAAGCTTTAACCCTTCAACAAATTTTCTTATTTTTGCGTCCCTTATCACTCAATATATAAGGTGCATAATGGATTAAACGATTGAATTTGGCTTCATACTAGCACACTGACATAGATCCTTGAGTAAGCTCCATAAACTCCTACTCCTAAGCATTCTTGACAACTTTAGGTACATATTTATTCATAAATTCACCTTTAAAATTCTCTGAAGTACAAGGAGTTCTTTCTTGGATCCACTATTGGTCCAATAACCTCCACCAATGATAAACATCTTCTCCCAAAAGAAAGGTGACATGTTTAACTTTATGTTCTTCCAAATAATCTAATGCTTGAAAAATTTTCTCATTGTCTTTGACCTATACTTTTGCCTTCCAATCATCTAGTTCGCTAATAAACCATGGGGGATTATGTTGAAGAAATCATTCAAGTTTTCAACCCATAGCTGATTCTTCACTATGTTAGAATAGCCAACTTGACTTTACTGCTGATAGAACTACATGAACTGTTACCACATGTTATACATTTGTTTTATAGCTTGTCCTCCAATTCCCTAGTTTAATGGTAGGATCGACATCGTTCTATCCTTTGGTATGGGTGTCCTTGGTTAGAAGCATTTCCCATTTGACCCTTTTATGCTTTATCTCGATTCATGGTAAGTCATCCTCTACAACCTTGAAAAGTCCATGATAAGGGGAAGGGACGAGGTTGCTCCCATGACATCACTTAGTATATAAGATCTTTTAGGCCTTTTAATTATGTGAAATCTACAGTATTTAATAAAAAAATCCATTACCATTCAAACTTCTAAAGGCTCTTATCATAATGCATAATGGTATGTTGAGTACAAATATATTATGAAATAGGAATATGTCTCTATTGAATATTACTAGTAAGTAAAATCACGTTGATTTATACATAAGTTTATATAACATATTCGCTAAACTCCCTCATTAAATTATATATAAAGCATATTTGTCTTCATGTAAATACATATTACTACATACTTTAAGTATTCTATATGTCCCATAATATTGGATCTTAAAATTTTCCTTTGTCGAGTTAAGGCACATTTGATTATCTTCGAGATGTTGATCACTTTGACCTACCATTTTTCAGAAAAACATTATTATCTTCTCTCCTAGAATTTACAACATGATTTCTAAGTGCCTCATTTCTCACAAGCAATCTTTCCCATCTATCATAATTAATTTATAATCAAACTAGCATGCTCTTCCATTGTTAATAAACTAATTACCTCAAATATTTAAGTCCCAATCATATCTATACTTGTTAATCATCGATCATTTTATATGATCTCCTTATGGAAATGTTTCCCTATTTCCCTCTCAATGCCACGATGTAATCATATAGATCAATCTTATTATTGAAATGCTAGCTCTGAAATAAGTTCGTCATCTAAATCTCAATTCAACATAATACCAAACACTTGTTATCTCAAACAACCTTTTAGTTTCCACGTTCTATTATCACAAAATGCTCAATCAACAATGTGACCCCAAAGATATTATCCAGCCAAACATTAGTAAAGTCACATGCGCGATACCCAAAAGTAATAGACTATATACTGGCTGGCCATCCTAGTACCAGTCCTTCATTTTTTGACATCGTGCATTATCCCAAAATTCACATACTAATAAAATTCTCAAGTAAAACATAATCTCAACTAATCTAGAAATCCCATATTTTGAGGACCCTATCCGACATAGCTTAGGTTTTCAAACCTAAGCTCTTATACTACCTCTGTAGCGCCTTGTCTGAGAAATGCCTACTTCGAATCGAGGTGCTACTCCAATCAAATCTTTCAAAATCAATTTATACTCTTCAAAATATTTCTCAACCTAAGAAATTTAATAAATTAAAATTCAATCTAGTCATGCCAAAAATGAAAAGTAAAACCTAAGTTCTCATAATGAGTCACAATTTCTCAAAGGCTGATAATTAAGCTGATATATTAACATTATTCATCATGAATTCTAATCTGTCACACTTCACAGTAGAAAGATACTAACTTAATTTATGCCACCTATTATATTATAGCTATAACATCTAGCATCCTTACCATTATAGATGTCATGATAATAATATTTACACCATGCCAAAAGGTAGCCTAAGCTCAGGGTGCCTTCTATTCTTCAATATGGCTAAAGAACAAAAGAAACTACACAAAAAGAGTGAGTTTGAATGACTCAGTGAGGCAAGCATTTGCACGTATAAGAAGAATCGGAATGAAATGAAATATAATATGCAAATGTAAGAACATACATTTTGAATTCAGATAACTAAAATATAAGTTACAATATCATAATATTGGAGATTTGAAAGAGTTTACGAGATCTACGAACTAAATCAGAAACTAGTATTCCTTGTACAATACTTTGGGAGCTGACTTGATGTTGTCCCATATCGACAAAGAGTCATTTCACATTTAATACATTTCATAGAAGATTCAAAACTCATAGACATGATTAGTTTTAAGAAACCCAGTGAACAAGTTATTCCATGAAAAACTCAAGTTTCAAAATCCAGGATTTTGATCAATTTTATAAAATAGGCTAGACAAGAACATTTTATAAAATCAGTGATATAAGCATATTTCACATGTGTGATTGTAAAATAGCTTACCCCCTTATATCGCCTCGATCTTGTATAAACAATATGACCATAAAATGGCCTGTCCCTTTATATCACCTTGATATGATAGTAAAATAGCTTGTGCCCTTATATCGCCTTGATACAATCATAAAATAGCTTGCCCCTTTATTTCGCCTCGACAAGTGTTGGACTCGTCAAATTGCTACAGCACGAATTGATAAAATTGATCCTAGCCGATCAAGCCTCTCTTGAAGATAAGGTCGCAACCACATGAATTGGTAGGACCAATCCTCGTTGATCAAGCTTTAGGCTATAGTCAACCCTTGATTGCCCAAAATCAAGATCACAAACCAAATTAGCCAATAGCACTATTCGTATCACTAATATAACGATATAAATCTAGAATAGTAATCCAAGCATTCTGCTAGAATTAGCACTCGACCTAAATAGATTTTTCATATAAGTATTTATGAATAAATTTAACAATCAAGTATGCCTAAAAGGCCATGGATTGCACTAAATAACACCATAAGCAAAAATCCAAGAAATAAACATTTATAAGAAGCTAATAAGAAATATGGGGTCAGCTGGCAAGGCTGTAGGGTACAAGTGATAGAAAATGAACATCATAATAAAAGTTTTGGACACAAGAATAGAAACAAGTAGCAAATAACAAATAAGATCTCAAACAATTCACAAAGCACAATAACCAAGATGCAGCTACAAAATGGAAACAAGTTTAACCTTCACAGGGGTTTATCATAATGATAGATAAGTATAAAAAGGTGCTAGATTGGTAGACCCTCATAGGGCATATAAGTAAATACCTGAGAGATTAGATCCTTACCTTAATAGCCTCAGGTATGCTATCACTACCTATTGGTCTGTGGGACCCATTTCTTCGTTATCTAATCCAAAAGAATAAGTCTACTGTCAATATCCTCATTCAACCCTATTAATTACAATTATAATATCAATAATCTAAAATTGATAATTATTTGTCTAATATGGTAGTTTTAGGGTTTGATCAGTACTATCGTTATGGTATGATTAATTATGCTGTTAATACAGGAATATTTACGGGTTTATATCAGTACTAGCAAAAAAGGTATAATCAGGTCCTTATTACATATTCATTCTCATAACATTATCCTAAATCAAAATAACAGCTCAATTATCTTAATTCACCTAGTTATTGCTACTTAGGTCTTACTCGCCTAATTATCTCAATTAACCAAAATCATCATCCGATAATACAAATCCAGTATATTATAACTCCATATATATATACACATCCATGCATGCATCATTCTTTATTCATAACTATAATTTGATGCAATTAGCTTATACTAACATTAGGGTTCGGTTTAACATTTTAATTGAATTGAGTTAGGAGACTTTTAGTCATTTGGGCAGAATTTTTCGTAAAATCCCATATATGATGTTCTAAGCCCACAAATTTAAATTTATATTATCCTTACAAATTTACATATTCTTAGTAATAAACATTTTTCATAACAACCCACAATGTAGATTTCTTAATTGCATCAATTAACGTAATTTAATGATAATTAGCTTGTAATTCATGATTCGAGTCCACATATACTTGCAATCAAATTCCTATCCAATCATTTTAGTTTGTAGTCATAATTCCTTCTCTAGTCAACTTAAATTTACAATTAAAATCAACTTCATAATCTAATATGATTAAATTCAAAATCGATTAATGAATTAATTGAAGGTTTACCCATGATTTGATCAATAAAATCTCGAATTCATGAACTAAGCACACCACTACAATGATCACGTCAAGAAAAAGAAACTGCCTCCCTGCCACTACCGAAAAGCTTGGTGCCACAACCAAGAGTTGTATCTCATCGCAAACTTTCAACTGCTCTAATATCCTTTGCTAAAATCTACCAGAAAAGCCCTCAAAACTCCCTTTGAAGTTGTTGTCACCACCTTATGCTACTATCATCTAGCGTCTTTTAATTTTTGCCTTCGCCACCACACTAAACTTCTATGCAAGGTTACCAGGGTGCTCCTCTAGCTGAGCTCTAACTAACCCATACCCCATAATTGAGTTTGGCCGCCGAAAATTTCTCAATGCTCTATCAGTCGTCCCACCGTGACGTGGTACCATCGAATAGTTGGTGAGGAGGAGAAGAAGATGGTCAGGTGGGTTAGTTGAGATGGTCACTGGAGATGGTTGCCGGTGGAGAAAGAGATGAGAGTGGTGGTGCAGTGATGGTGAAGACGATAATGGAAGAATGGAGATGAAATTGAAGGGGGTTGGGTTATATGATCAAATTTTTATGTTAGTGCATCACTTTGACCCCTTTGACCTAAAATAATCAACATGCAACCCCAAAAGTTTCCAAATTTGGTTTGATTAAATCTTCCAAATTTGCGATTTGACCCAAAAACTTTCAAAATTCTTGCAATCAAGTCCTTTTAATTTATTTTCTGAGCCCTAAAATTTGTCAAACCTAATATTCTAATTTTCAAAACGTATTTTCTAAAATACCAAATTTTAGGGGTATTACATCATGTCATTATTGAAAAATTTAAAAATAATTTAAAGCAAAGAAAAAATTAATTATTATTTGTTATTGACCCTCTTTTGGGAACCAATCAACAAACGTTTTATCAACTCTCTTTTCAATCTCTGTAGTTGAAGGCTTTCGACCTTTTGAGCTCCTCTTTATGTGCTCTCTAAATTCACTACATATAATAAATATGTAATACTTATGTGTATGCTAGTTCGTAAAAATTTACTATATATCACATAAAATTTAATCTAAATACTCACAAAATAAATGGTTGGATTACTTGATAGCTTAGTAGTACATATTGATGAGCTTGTAATTTTTCTGAAGGAGTTAAACTAAACCTTAATGTAGACCCTATTAGTTTACCAGTTTAAGGAAACAATGAAGATACTTCACATGTCAATAATATATCATTTGGTTTATCATTCACACATCTTGGTCTATATAATTATGTCTCAGTCTCCTCAAAATACTGTGAGCAAAAAGTAAGGGCTTTTTCATCTATTGACCTTTTTAGTTGTGTGTTATTGTGAGCCAAGGACTTTAAGTAACCTAAGTACTTATGTAAATATTGGTAAAGAAGTAGTGAAGTTATAAGTTTTTAAAAGATCAATTAAAATGAATTAAAGAATTATTTACCTTTCAATAGGATACATCCATTGGTAATGCATCGGACCTCTAAGTTTTTACCTCATCAACTAAATGAATCATTATGTGTACCATAACTGTAAAAAATGATGGAGGAAATAACATCTCTAAATGGCACAAAGCAAAAGCAATTCAACCTTGGAGCTTTTGAAGGTCTAAGAGGCTTAAGCATTTTTCATAAATTTGTATGAAAAAAATTCTCTAAGTACTGAAGCCACATTGTTTGGCAACACATTACGGATGGCTAAAGGTAAAAATTGCTACATAATGATATGGCAATTGTGGCTTTTCAAGCCAAAGGTCCTTTTATGCTCTAAATCAACACAGCGGGAGATGTTGCTTGAGTAGAGATCTGGTACTTTAACATTCTTTAAAGTATTAAGGAAGCTTGAAAAATATACTTGGCTTTCTCCACCATTGAACTTCTCTCTCTCTGATGTTTTTTCTACTAGACGTTTTACTCTTAGATCATTTTACGCTATCTCTAACTTTAGGTGTAGATCCAAAAGCAACATTAATATTTTCCACTTGTTTCAAAATTTCATTGCCTAATAATCTAATCGGTGGATTTCTTTCCTTCATATTATCGTCAAAATGCACCAAATTTAATCTAAATCTATGATTTTTTCCCAGAAACATAGATGGCCCATTAAGAACCGCTTCTTACTAAAAATAAGTTGATAAGGCTCTGCATCAGAGTTGCAAGTGGGGTAAGCAAGGCCAGTATATGTATTCTACCTTGACACAGTACCAAGACCGGGAAAGTTAGTGATTGTCCACAAAAGAGCCACTCGTATTCTAAAATTTTTGTTCATTGAGGAATCAAATGTTTTCACTCCTTCATTCCATAACTCATTCAGTTCCTTAATAAGAGATTGTAACTACACATCTATGTTATTCTTAAGTATTCGTGGACCCGGAATGATTATCAAGAATGCAAAAGATAACTATTTCATACACATCTAAAGAGGAAGGTTGTATGGAATCAAAACCATAGGCCAAATGATATAGTTAGCACTCATTGTTCCAAAAGGATTGAAACCATTAGTAGTTAGACTAAAGCAAACATTTTGAGGACCAAAGCAAACATTTTGAGGATCAAAAGCAAAATCAGGGTGTAATTTATGAAACTTTTCCATGCCTTACCATCTCTTGGATGCCTAATCAATCCATCTTTATTGTTCTCTAAAGCATGCCATCTCATTTTTGTGGCACTCTTTGAACACATAAACAATCTTTGGAGCCTTGGTTTCAATGGAAAATATCGCAAAATCTTTGTAGGGTTTTTCTTCTTCTTTTTATGAAATGTTGAAATATTATTTCTACTCTCATGGCTATTTAATTTCCCTCTAGAAGTATGACACCTCTTGCATTCTTCTGTTTTAGCATCTTTTCTCAAATATAGCATACAATTATTTGGACATGCATGTATTAAACTATTTCAAAGACCAAGTTTGTTAATAACTTTCTTGGCCTCATGGAAAGAATTTGGAATTTTTGCATCCTCAAATACATCTTTCAACAACTCTAGTATCATAGTTATTGCCTTGTCACTCCCTTTGCACAAGTACTTTATGTGGTACAATTTCACCAAAAATTCTAACTTTGAGTATTTCTTGCACCCCTGATATGACTCTTCATTTCCATCTTTGAGTAATTCATAAAAGTCTCCATAATCATTATTAAATTCATCATTTACAATTTCATATCCTCCCACTGGTTGTTGTAATGTGCTAAACTAAGTGACATGCTATCTTGAAAACCCAAATGCTTCAGTGATCATCATCTCCATAAGACTATTAGGATGCACAACCACTTGCACAATATTTATGCTTCTAGGAGGTTGTTGTACACATTATTTTCACCATGAAAAGTCCAAACTTCATAAGTTCTTGGAAAAGCCTTGCAAATCAAGTGGTCATGTACTACATCTCTTCTCAGCCATTTCATAAAGCCACATTGTGGACAAGGGCTTTTAATTGCATTTTCAACACTAGAATTTGCAAATGCGAAGTCCAAGAACTTGTCTAACCCATTCAAGCACTCAACTTATCAATCAACATTATAAAGACTCTATGCTTAAAAAAGAAAAAGTTTAAGAAAAATACAAATAAAATGCGTAATATAAACTAATAAAATAAACCTATTATTTATAAACAAACATAAATACTTACCAATGATCAACAATGGTTCCCTTACTTTTGTAGATATGTAAAGTTCACTCGCAAAAATTACGACGACACTGGTGGTTACTACACACAAACAAGATATAGTTATTATCCTACGCGTACAATTCAAATTGGGCCCGGGAAGATTTACCTAAAAGCAAAAATCATTGTTCACTTTTGCAACACAACTTTAAATAAAAGGAGAGTATGCTCTTATATCATGTGGACCATTGTCCTATGTGTTGTTAAAGACTACATTTGGATATTTGATCTTAATCAAAAGTCCAATAAAGGTGTAAAGGCCCCAAGAATGTACCTAATTTCTTGATTATGAAAAGTGAGACCGATTATATATGGGCCAAGCTCCCACTTTAGTTTAGTTCAACTTGATCTATAATTAAAATATATGGGAATTGACTTCTATTAATAGTGTTTTCTTTTCTTAATTTATACATACGCACATCAAAATTTTATATTTTTGGAGATTATTTATACTTGTCATGCCATTTATATACATATATATATATATCGCTATTTCCTTAACTCGTAATAACAAAAAATTAAGGTAAGGTGGAGGCCCAAGTGATGATATCAAAACAAGGTTGCTTTCGTGTCTTCTCGAGCCAACAATTATACTTTAACGCACTATAATTTTGGCGTGTTTTTTGGAGCCCTAAATGGAAATAAACTATTTTCTAGGTATAAAGTTCATTTTGTGCCTGTAAATTGGGAAACATACTATTATTATTGTAGTGTTTGTTTAATCAAGAATTCAAGACTTATAAAAATATCAATTAATTAATAAGTAATAAAATTAAGTCATTCTCCTTGATTGGTTAGAATAATTATATTGTTGGCAGCCCATATTTCTTCTTTTTTTTTTTCCCTTGAAATTTTTTTTCTTACCTCAGGTATCATATACATAATTACAACACACTCAAAATAAACAATGTTTACTTTTAGAGATGACAACAAATCATATTTAGGTTGGATATAACAAAATGCAGACTCAATTTACAAATAGAAAAAAAATTATGGATCCAATACCTAATTTATTCTAAAGACAGTGGGTTAGATCCAGTAGACCCATTAAATATACTTATATAAATATAAAAAAATAACATGAACTTAATTTTCTAAATATGATAAAATAACATTACATTAATTACTTACAAATTAAAAATATACATTTTAATTTTTAAATATTTAAAAATTTCAAGCATATTTATCAAATTTATATATATTGCATAAATTATATATTAATGTTATATTAATATTTTAATTTATAAAAATATTATATTTGAAGATTATAGGTGAGTAGATATTCATCATATACAAGATATTTTTTCAAATATATAGATGAATACGCTTCACGTAAACATGTACTATATTTTTTAACATGTCAAATTAAGATTCAAAGAATACTAAAATGTGAAACTTGTCCTCATGTAAGATTTCAAACCCGGCCCTAATGGGAAAAAAATAGAAATTAATAAATTTTAGTCCAACTCATTATTCAATGGTTGTGGACAACATATCCACATGAATTGCCTTTTTTAATCCCACCTTTAGATCACCAAGAAAACCTTAATTTCTTCCTTAAAACTCCTTAAGAATCCTCTATTTCTTTGCAAGTTAGATCTAAATCTAAGCAGTCCTTGCTATCTTCTTAATCAAATGACTCATGATAGCGAATGTTCCTAATGCATAGAACGTCAAGAACAGCACATCAATGGGCATTAAGTGGGTCAAAAATAAATGCTAAAAGAAACCCTCTTCCACGTGAACAGAGGTTTATCATAAGAAAATAATGTATGATCATTGATGGAAAATTTTATGCTCTAGAACGGCTTATTCTCTCGTTGATTGGCCAAATGATGTAATGCAACTTTGAATTAGACAGCTTTACAGTGTCCACACAGGCAAAACATACAATACATGCCTCTCAATTGATTTTTGCATTAGTCGAACATAATTTTATCATTTCTGATCATTTTATAGGAGTTTTCTGATCAATTTCTGAACAAAATTAAGTCATTTCTGATTTTTGCTTCATCGCATCACTAAAGTTGGTACTCAGATCATAAAACAGAAGGATCAAAACCATAGAATGAGACGTCAAATATACTGACTAACGCCTCATCCAATGAAAATCCCTTCGAGGAACAATGCCCCTCCAAAGTTGATCACTTTGCGATTGTACATATTATGTTCATATTCATTACTATAAATATATATATTATATCGATGAATCACGTCTGCAGGAACCTAAACCACTTAAATGTTCTAGAATTGCAGCTAAACCAATTCCACACTCACAATTGTTTAAACAATTTAACCAAACAATTGCAGCAAGCAATTTTCCCATAATTCCAGCAAACAATTGCCCTAAACAATTTTAGCAAACCAATTTCACGCTCACAATTGCAGCAAACAATTTCCCCATAAACGTAACAATGCAATCCAACTGGTGGAAATGTTACTAACTTGAAGCAAGAGAGGTGATGATGAGGAAGAGCCAAACTGAAATTGAAACTAGGTAAACTAAAAATTTTGGGCAGGATTTCTCGTCAATTAGGGCGTGGTACTGGCGCGGTGCTCATAGATTAGGGTGCGGTGGATGCGGCGACTGTCAAGTAAGGCATGAAAAGGAGAAGAGAAAGAAGACAAGAGGGAAAGATGGCACAACTCCTCGATTAGGCACGAAGAAGAGCAGCGAAGGAGAGAGGGAAATATGTTGAATTGGCTTAATTCTAATTTTAGTCAAAAATTTTATTGGTTTCAAATTTAGCTGGGGTCTAAATCCCTCCAATTATAGTATGATATATTATTAAAAGTATAATAAAAATTTTTAAAATTTAAATAAAATTTTTACTTGTTAAAATCGCCACTCTATCTACAAAGCCCCCATTATTTGTTGTTAATTTGTGGGGTTGCCAAACCCCCACAAAATAAAAGAAATAGTGGGGTTCATAATAACCCCCACTAAGGTTTTGTGTACTGCAACTTACAATTTAAATATTGAAAGTTTCAACTTTTATACCATAAAGACTACATAGAATACTGAATTGGAAGTTTTGTGTAATACAATTCACAATTTAAATACTAAACGTTCCAACATTTGTACCACAAAGATTACACAAAATACTGAATTGGAGGTTTTGTGTACTGCAACTTACAATTTAAATATTGAAAGTTTCAACTTTTGTAAAAAAATAAAAACAAACTACACAACATACCGATTTGGAGGTTTTTTGTGCTGCAAAGTCAGAATTAAAATGCTTGAAACTTGATTTTTGCTAGTGAAAAAATTGGAACCTAACATGGAATTGTGGATCTATATAGCAAGTCACAATTTAGATACTGAAAATTTGAAATTTCATATCATATTATTGAAAAATAATACTAATCATATTAATCATGAATTTGTAGGAATGGATGCCTAAGAAATGCTTAAACATGATGTATACACATCCTATATACCATAAATCAAATAATATCTCTAAAATTCGTTGCAAACAACTAATATACATTGCACCTCATATGAATTATATAATTATTAAATTTAGATAGTTGATATTTGAATCTACAATTCAAACAGCAGTTGAAGTTTAAATTGGTATTATTCAAATACCAAAAAATTTATATTAGGAATTTTTTTAATGAAAAAAAGACCAATAGTGGTGAATTGAGTATATCAAAGTCCTTCCTAAAATAATTAAAACATAGAGAGACAACGATTTCAATTGACGGGTAATGTATTACATTCTCTTATGTATTTCAATACAAAAATAAAAAAATAAAAATTACACAACTTACCTCGTAGGCTATGCAATTGACAGGTGAAAATAGAAAGTCTTGTAGCTACGACCAAAAAACGAATGGAGAAAAGTTAGTACCTAAACAACAAAGTGAAAGAGATGAAGATTTTGTTGAACACCAGCACAAAAATGGCAAGTAGAGCATCATTGCTGTGTTCATTGGGTTTGCACAAACAAAGGGAATAGGAAGAGAAAAACATGAGGGAATGGGAAGAGAAAACGTGAGTTGTGGGAGGGGGGGTTGTGTAACTAATGATTTTGTTAGTGCAAAAGTGGAGAGTTTTTTGTCAGTTTCAATTTAAGTTAGGGTTTTTTTTGTCTTTTTGCTTCAAGTGGAGAGTGAACTCCAAATTTAAATTAGAAATATGGAGTTAAAACTAAGGAAAGGGTGACTGGGGACTGATTCGTAAAAGGTAAGTTGGTTTGGGGATTTTTGGCCAAATAACCATTGAATCTTTTAGTTTCAATGAGGTTTTTTCTTTTTATTTTTAATCCTTTTTTTTCTATTTATGAATTTCTATAAAATTTTCTCATAAGTTGTGATTCTCTATGAATTTGTTCATGAAAGTTTGTGGGGTTTAATATAAATGAAATGTAAATGATGTAAACTAAAATCTTGCAATAGTCAAATAACTATTGAGAATAGGGTAAAGAGAGACAATGATTTATAGTAGTTCAAAGAGCTAGGTCTACACCTAAGTGATAACACTTAAAATTTTTAACATGCAATTTTATTAGAAGAAAAGCAGATACAAGAAACAAAGTGTAAAAGGTTATTCAACTATTTGCAATAATAACAAGCTAAAGAACAGCAACTATATAGGTGCTTACTCAACTATTTGCAAGCTACTAAGGCTTATTGAGTCTATTGTGAGACGTATTTAATACTTAATGTGTTTTTCACTTAAATAGGCTATGCAACAAAACATTCCTTTAGAAGCCGAGCTTGTAATCTGTCACTTTCCTTATTCTGATTGACTGAAAACCTTTTCTTTCTTTTTGATTTCAACAGTAACTTGCAATTTTGTCCTTTATCAATTAATGACATAAACATAGAAACAATTCTAATGGTAACTTGACATGTCAGCAAAAATACAATAAAGAATATTTGATTGGTCATTATCAAAACTTATTTTAGAGAAAATCCTAACAATCTCCCTCTTTTTGATGATGACCAAGCAAGTATTATCTCTCCTTATCAAAGATAATAATAGCTTACAGTTTATCATAGTAGCTCCCCTTGTCAGGTACAAACATGTATAACTATATCATGATGATTTATAATAAGTGATAGAATGATTCATGATACTAACAAGTGAAAGCAGCAGCAATGGCTTACAAGAAAATGGTTAAATAATTAGTTTTCAAAAAGACCAAACAAACATTAGTTTAGTAACATAGCAATTTCAAAAATACCAAATAAGAATAAGTTCAATGGTGTTCTACAAAAGTAGAAAGAGAGACAGTTTATCCATTAGGTCTCTCATTTTATCATCAAAAAGCCAAAGCATTCAATCATCGCAAGACCATTTTCAAAGATCATGATAGAGATTTTTGATTTCATGGCACAAATCTCCAATATGGCGACAATAGCAACGAAAGTGATCATCAAGAGTAGTGGGAAGGGTAAAGACCTATGTTTTTACAGAAGCAACAGTATTGGCAAGCTCAAAAAATTGAGAATTCATCTCAATAACTTTGGTAGATATTGAGTTAAGAGAAGTAAGGAGCTAAGCAACTTATATTTCTTATAGAGGTTGTCTTTATTTTTAAGTAACAGCACTAGAGGCTACAGAGGGGGAATCATGAAAGGAGTCAGGAATAATGTAAATAGTTGTTTTTCCTTTGTTATAGTAGGACTTGTGTCGAGGAACAAAAGGAGCAACGAAAGTAGAAGTGCCTTTAAACCAAACACTATCTTCTCCACACTAGATTTTCATTTTCTTAAGACTTTGAAGATCTACAATCTTACGCTTATGAGGTTTCTCAATCTAAGGATAGGGTAAGAAAACATTTTCCATTTTAAAAATACAAGTCAGGAGCATACCATAGGGAAGGGTTTGAGATGGATGATGAAAAGAATAATGAATGTAATATAGAAATAGATACCTAAAGTTCATAGAATGCCTAATAACAGACATATATAGTAGAAAAATAGAGAGTCGATTCATGTTAGTGGAGTGCCCCCTACTGCTTGATGTACAAGACAAAATGGTTAGATTAATTAAATGGTGCATAAAGAAATGATCGATATTAAGCTTGTTAAGGTCTTCACCTTTAGAGAGTTTAAAGAATTTTTCATCCTAAAATTAAGATTTAGCATGACATTAGTTGAAAGCTATATTAGTACACCATTCTCCAAAAGCAAAAAATTGAACCCTAGAATTAGACAAGCCAAAGTACTGATTTATCTTAGAAATTGTGAGTGAAATGGAAGTACCAAAAATATTTGAATGAAAAACTAGAGAGTGAGTTATTAGATCATCTTCAAATTTGAGTTTTACATAGAAGAGGTGGACTAGGAGCTGATAGGATGGTTCATTGATGCTCATCAAGTCTCTCCAACCCATTTAGTTTACCCACCTGAGTATTGGGGATGATGGAATTTTGGTGAAATCTATGGCACATCCCCAGTTGATATGTTGATTTTGTATAGAGGAAGAGAAAATGTCGGAGGCAATTGTTACAGAAAACTTAAGGTGTGGAGAAACAAAAAAAGAGTCCTAGTTATTAAATTAGGTGTCTATGAAGGCAATAAGAGAAAGAGTTTGAGATTTTGACAAAGTTTTGGACAAAGTCTGCTGGTGAGGAGATCATGAAATAGAGTAAGTGGTATTGGCCAAAGGAGATGGAGGCAACACGGGAGAGATGTGGGAATGAGTGTAGTGGGATGACGAGGTGAGACGGCGCGATTGAGGAATAATTGGGTCAAAATTGTTGTTGAAGATAATAAAGCGACCACGAGGTGCTGATGCAATTTCTCCATATGTTGGAGGCAAAAAGGCTACTTTAAAGTAATGCCGACAATTAGAGGTGGGGGCCATGGCTGCGGATGAGTTGGTGAGAAAGGGAAGAGGACGAGGGCTTTTGGGAACGAGTGAAAGATTTGAATAGTTTTTTTCTTTTCAAAAATTTTAGAAGATTTAGGAAAGATATTGATTTCAAGAAATAGAATATTTAACACAGGAAGTTTAGGCATTTAAAAGGTCAGGGTAGTTTTTAAAAAATATTTGTTTTAGAATATAAGAAAGGAGAGAGAAAATTTGAAAGTTCCCTTTAAAAAAAAAATAATCATACCATATTTATGCAAAAAGGGAATAATGTCTAATTTAGATTTTAGAAAGACAAATCTTTCTTCAACTGGGGGTTTTGTGAAGATGCCTGCTAGTTGATTTGAGGATGCAACATAGTTTATACAAACATTTCCATTAACAACATGATCCTTAATAAAATATGTTGGAATAATGTCCTACAAGCCCATAAAATTGGCATGTAAACTATTTTACTTGTGATACAATCTTAATTGAATAATATTCTTAGAAATGGCCATTTCATCATATGTTTATATAACTTCACTAGCATACGGTTGAAGCTCTTAGACTACAGAAGACTATAGGACTTGGTCATGCCTTGGGTGGTGATCATGGAATATGTTTTATATGGTTGTGATCTTAAATATCCTAAGTCATTGAATCTTATAAGACATAGAATCTAAGATTCAGATAGACTTACACTAACAATGCATAATCCAAAGGTTGGATATTTCTCCATTCCATGAGCAAACCATATGTGATATGGATGCAAGTTAATAGGTGCTTGGTAAAGAATAAGGTACTGGAGACCCGCTAGAAGAATTCACTAGATAGCCATAGTGGTAAGTTGGAAGTGGCTAGTTCTCCAACTTACACTCGTGTATGTAGTTATTCTTTTGACCTGAGGATCCATTGTAATCTTATATTTAGATCCTCATACTTTGACTCCATCTTGGCCACCTGGTGGGTGTTCCAATGGTGATTAGGTATGAGCTACTTAGACATAGAGATTTATAAGATCTAAAATGTGATCCGACTCCTTGTCTTTGTGAAGGGCGAGTACATTTCCTATGTGTTTTATGATGATCAATTCCAAGGAGTCCTTGGCCAAGGAAATGTGACAATTTGGAAAAGGGGTTTTCTAAGTGTTAGAAGAATTCCAATGTGGTTGAAAATCAAAGTAATCGGTTGACACAATTTTTAGTCATTTCGATTTGATTAATTTAATTGTTAAATTGATCTAATTAATTTAAGGAGTTAAATTAAGACCAATTAAATTAATTGTCAATTTAACTTGGTGCCACATGACTATTAGTTGGTTAAGTTAACTTAAAGAGTTAAGCTAACACAATCTAGCTTAAAGAGTTATGCTAGTTGATTTAAAGGTTAAGTCAAAGTTTAATTAAATTAAAGTGTTTAATTTAATTAAAATGAAGAATCAATTTTGGATGGAGAATGAAAATTAAATGTTCATTTGGTGTTGAATTAGAATTTAATTAGGTAGACATTTCATGAGATGATATGTAGATTCCAAATTAAATTCAAATTCAACATAAATTAACATACAACTTGCAAGATGCTTGTAATTTGGCATGCATAGGTGGCACCCCCACCTTGAGGAGGGGATGATGTCACCTTGGCATCACACCATCTTGACTATATATATATGGAGGAGAGGGGGGCCAGCACTAAGAAATTCACATATTTTGTGAATCTAAAAGTTAGATCCAAAATTCCCCTCGAAAGTGATTCTCTCATGAGTTGAGGGCTCACTCTCTTCTTCACCTCCCTCACCACTTTTGGCCTCCTACCAGATCTCTTTCTCCTTTATTTTTATATCTAAATTTAGGAGGAAAGGATTGTCAATTGATGTTTGGACTTTGGCATTAGAGGCAAGATAAATTTTGGATTGCTTGCTTTGGTGATCCTTTGTTCAAGCAGTGTGTTTCTGGAATCTGTTCGTGGTCTTGTCAAAATATTTTGGTGCTGAAATTTTTAGTGGACGTTATCCATTGAGTTGGTTAACGTTGGTCCATATTTGGCTTGAATCCATAATCCAAACATAGTAAAAGTGATAACAATTAATAGAGGTGACAACTGAATGGATAAAGTTATCTCAAAGGAGAATATAGCAAAACCATTATCTTAACCCTTATCACTAAAGGTCTTTGAAAAACATCTTATAAAGATGGGTTTTAAGACTATAGAGAATTAGATTTTGGGCAAGTGGGAGATTGTTGGAAGAGTAGCCCCACAAGCCAATAAGATTAGCATATAAAATATTTTACTTGTGATACAACCTTGATTGAATGATATTCTTAGAAATGGCCATCTTCATCATATGCTTATATAACTTCACTGGCATATCATTGATGCCTTTAGATCACGCAAAACTATGGGACTTGGTCATGTACTAGGTGGCGATCATGGAATTAGTGTTACATGATTGTGATCTTAAATATCCCAAGTCATAGAATCTTATAAGACATGGCATCTAATATTCGGATAGACTTACACTAACAATACATAATCCAATGGTTGGATGTTGCTCCATTCCATGAGCAAATGGTATGTGATATGGGTGCATGTTAGTGAGTGCTTGTTATAGAACAAGGTATTGGAGACTTGCCAGAAGAATCCACTTGATAGCTATAGTGGCAAGCAAATAATAGCTAGTTCTCTAGCTTATGCTACTGTATATAATTAGTCCTTTGACTGGAGGATCTATTATAACCTTATGTTTAGGTCTTCATGCTTTGACTCCATCTTAGCCACCTAGCGGATGTTCCGGTGGTGATTGGGCATGAGCTACTTAGACATGGAAGAGGTTTATGAGATCTAAGAAAGGATCTAACTCCCCATCTTTGTGAAGGGGATGTTTATTTTCTATGCATTTTATGATGATCGATTCCAAGGAGTCCTAGGCCAAGGTAGTGTGACAATATGAAAAAAAGGTTTTCCAAAGATGACATCACAAATTAGAATCAAATATTAAGAATATATGCATAGTATCGAGGCTATTAGAGAGCTGATAAATATCTTTCTCTAAGCCTCTTTCATATAAATAGGAGATGGAAGAATCGTATTTGCATGGTACACATAAAGCTAAAATAGTTCACCAAAAGCATCATTCAGCCAATTGTTGGGCTCCATGGGCTTGAAGTTAGACATCAATGATATAGATTAGGTACTCTTCAATTAATAAAGATTAATTGAATTGAGTCGATTAGTTTAAAGAAGTTTAAACTAACGTGAATATATGATATTCTAAAGTTACTAAGGTTGTGAGCCTATGTCCGATGAGTGGTAGAACCAAATTGGTCAAACACAAAATCCAATCAGCAATCCTAAATATTAAGGAAAATTTTCTAAGTGTTAGAAGAATTCCAAGGTAACCAAAAATTGAGGGAATTGGTTGACAAAATTTTTAGTCATCTCAGCTTAATCAATTTAATTATTAAATTAATCTAATTAATTTAAGAAATTAAAATAAGATCAATTAAATTAAATGTTAATTTAATTTGGTGCCACATGACTATCAATTGGTCAAGTTAACTTAAAGAGTTAAGCTAACAAAATCTAACTTAAATGGTTAAGCTAGTTGACTTAAAGTTTAAGTTAAAGTTTAATTAAATTAAAGTGTTTAATTTAATTAAAATGATGAATTGATTTTGGAGGGAGAATGCAAATGAAATTTTCATTTGGTGCTGAATTAGAATTAAATTAGTTAGACATTTCATGAGTTAAAATGTAGATTCCAAATTAAATTCAATTTCAACACAAATTAACATGCAACTTCCAAGAGGCTTGCAAGTTGGCATGCTTAGGTGGCACCCTACCTTGAGGAGTAGGGCTATAAATGAGCAGAGCCGAGCATGAGGTTGGTAGGCTCGTGCTCCGCTCGTTTACTCATTCATGAGCTCGAGCTCAGGCAAACCTAAATAATCGAGCTCGAGCTTGGCTTGTCAGAATAGGCTTAGGCTCAGGCTCGGCGTAGCTTTTTAAAGCTCGATAAGGCTTGATTCGTATAAGTTTGGATGAGTTTGAGCTCGTATAAGCTTGGATGTGCTCTGGCTCGTATAAGCTCGAATGAGCTCAAGCTCGTTTAAGCTTGAAACAAAATTTATAATAACAAATACCATACCATAAATAATATTATAAAAATATAATCCAACAATATCAATACAATTCTGATAGTTATCAAATTCCAAATTACATATTTTCCAATCAAAATAAGGACTTAGGGTTTTTCTTTTCAATTTTTAAATAATTTTATTTTTTCATAAAAATAAAATTATTATTATTATTATATAATATATATAATAAAAAGCTCGTTTAGGCTCGCGAGCCTGTCAAGTCAAATACTATCAAGCTTGGCTCGACTTGCTTGACTGGCAAGCCTAGGCTCGGCATGGCACGGCTTGGCTCTGCTCCTTTAAGTTCGAGTCGAATTCGGGTTTTCATCGAGTCGAGCTCAAATCATTCGCGAATAGTCTCATCTCATTTATACCCCTATTGAGGAGGGTGTGTTGCCAAGACATCTTGGCATCACACCATCTCCACTCTATATATAGATATGGAGGAGTGGGGGGCTAGCACTAAGAAATTCACATATTTTGTGCATCTAAAAATTAGATCCAAAATTCCCTCCAAAAGTGATTGTCTCATAAGTTGAGGCTTCACTCTCTTCTTCACCTCTCTCACCATTTTTGGCCTCCTACCAGCTCTCTTTCTCCTTGATATTTCCAGCTAAATTAAGGAGAATAGAATTGTTAATTGGTGTGTGGACTTTGGCATAAGAGGCAAGATGAATTTTGGATTGCTTGCTTTGTTTATCCTCTGTTCGAGCAGTGTGTTTCTGGAATCTGATCGAGGTCTTTCCAAAGGATTTTGGTGCTGAAATTTTTACTGTACGTTATCCATCGATTTGGTGAAATTTTGGTTCAAATTTGGCTTGATCTGAGGTGATTTGCCCATTCAAAAGTTGATCACACTCTGCTCCGCCAGAAGCAGTCTGCCTTCGGGAAAGGAAGCTTTACTTCGAGTTTTTGGTTGGATTTTGCTTGAAAGATAACAATCTGACCTTAATCAATTATATAGGCATGATTTAGATCCTTAGATTGATGTAATCTAAGTTAGATTTCAGTTTTTAAATGTTCTAAATTGGATCCTTCGCATTACACCTCTTTCAAAATGGTGGTGAATTTCAAAGTGTATGGTGTGAAGTGATGAACAGGATTTCAGGTCATATTAATTGCACTAGTGTTATCATAGTGAATAGGCACACATGAGAAATTTAATCCAAAATCCCAAAGTGTTTGTTTCTTCCAAATTACCTAAGTGCAACAGTTCCTTGGTGCCATGTATTTAGTTTCTGTGGTTGAGAGAGCTACGACACTTTGTTTCTTAGAGCACCAGCTGACTAGATTGTCACCAAGAAATTGATAAGTTCTAGTTGTGATTTTTCGATCAACCTTTCATCCAGCGTAGTCAGCATTAGAAAATCCAACAAGAGAAAAAATTTGTTTGCAGATACCATAGTCCTAAATTGGTAGTTCCTTTTAAATATTGAAGGATTTGTTTTACAGCATTAAGGTGTGACTCTTTAGAAAGGGCTTGAAATCTTGCACATACACTAGTGGTAAATAGTATGTGTGGCCAGCTTGGGGTGAAATATAGAAGACTTCCTATTATCCCTCGGTACATAGATTCATCAATGCCATTTTTTGATGGATCAAGTTTTAGTTTTGTATTAGGTGCCATAGGAAATGAAGATACCTTGTAATTTTCCATACCAAACTTTTGTAGTAGTTCATTGGCATATTTCTCTTGACAAAGGGAAATCCCTTTAGGAGTTTGTTTGATTTGCAAGCTAAGAAAGAAGTTCAATTTACTCACGAGACTCATTTCAAATTTCTTTTTCATGTATGTGACAAATTCATTGCAGAGCTTAGAATTGGTTCCTCCAAAAATAATTTCATCCACATAGATTTGTACTAATAGAAAATCCTTTTCATGATGCTTGGTGAATAGAGTGTTATCAATGGAACCTATGCAAAAAAGATTAGTAATAAGAAAAGTGCTCGGCTTTTCATACTAGGCTCTTCAAGCTTGTTTCAAATCGTAAAGGGGAAAGCTTGAAAACATGATTTAGAAAATCTCCACTTTTAAAACTGTAGTTGTTCAAAAAAAACTTCCTCTTTTATAAATCCATTCAAAAATGCACTTTTGACATCTATTTGAAATAAGGTAAAGATTTACAAGATGCATATGCTAAAAGCATGCGAATTAACTCAAGTTGTGAACTAGTGCATAGGTTTCATCATAATCGATACCCTTTTGTTGAGATTATCCTTAGCAACAAGTCTAGTTTCATTTTTGATAACATTACCTTTTTCATCAAACTTGTTCTGAAACTCCCACTTGGTTCCAACACATGATGATCAAGTGGTTTTCTACTAAGTTTCAGACTTTATTTTTATCAAACTATAACAATTTCTCCCTCATTGCACAGACCCATAAGTCATCCTTTAAGGCCTCTTTGATACTTCCAGGTTTTAAAAGAGATAAGAATATGACATTAGTAGGATTTGATGCTTATTCCTTAGACCTTGTGGTAATTACTCTTTGTAGATCTCCAATTATGTTAATGGTAGGATGGCTAGATGCATGTTTGAATTTCCTTACGATTTGATCATCGTCCTTGGTGAAACTTCCAGCTATGACATTTGAGATAAGTTTATTGTCTAGAGGTTTTTGTTCATTTTCTTTTTCTTGATGCACCACCTCAATAATTGATCAATTCTTGAAGATTCAATGCTTAAGGTTTCCTTGGCAATTAGAGGGTTAGTTTCTTTGAGTGCAACATGAATAGTTTCTTGTAGAGCCTTTTTCCTCTTATTATAGTCTTGGTATGCTTTGCTATGAGTTGAATATCCAATAAAGATGCCATCATTAGATTTTAAGTCAAACTTACCTCGGGGTCTCTCTTGTTGAGAATGTGGCAATTATATCCGAAGACTCAAAAGTAGGAAACATTTAGAACTTTTCCAATCCATAATTCATAGGGTGTCTTCTTGATAAATGTTCTTAAGAGCACTCTGTTGATGACACAATAGGATGTGTTGATAGCTTTTCCCTAAAAGGATTTTGGTAGATTGTACTCATTTAGCATTGATCATGCCATTTCTTGAAGTACCCTATTCTTTCTTTCAACAACCCCATTTTGTTGGGGTGTTCTAGGAGCAGAGAAGTCATGAGTATAGCTATATTCACCCTAGAAATTATTAAAGCCCATATTGTTAAATTCCAAACTGTGATAACTTCTTATGGTTTTGATACTGAAACCCTTCTCATTTTGAATTTTCTTAGTAAGTGGAATGAAGGATTTTAATGTATAATTTTTATGCAAGAGAAAATAAACCCAAGTAAAGCAAGAAAAATCATCCATGATTACAAAGACAAACTTACTTCCACCAAATGATTGAGTTTTCATTGGACCGAAGAGATCTAGGTAAAGAAGTTCCAAAGGCTTGGAAGTTCCAACATCATTTATTTGTTTGAAAGAAGTTTTCAACTATTTCCTCTTTACACATGCATCACATACTTTGTTTTTGTCAAAACTTAACTTGGAAATTCTTTTTACTAGATCTCTTTTAACAATATGATTCAGTAATTTCATGTTTGCATGCCCTATCCAACTATGGTCATCAGATGCAATGAGAGATTCTATCTTCTGATTAGATAGATCATTCAGATTTATGTAGTAGATGTTTCTGTCCCTAGTGGCAATAAAGAAAGGTTCATCATCTTTTGAAACTATGCAAAGTGAAGTTTTGAAATGTACCAAATATTCACTGTCACATAATTGACTGATGCTTAATAGATGTGTTCAGTCCTTCTACTAACCAAACATTCTCTATGGAAGTTCCAACATTTTTCCCAACTATTCCTTTTTCCGATGATCTTATTTGTGGTGTTATCTATGAATAAATCATTTCCTCTATTAATTTCTTGTGGATTTGAGAATAATGACATATCTCCTGTCATATGTCTTGAACATCCACTATCCATATACCATTTCTTGTTTCCTTTCTTCGTTGGTTCCTGTATAATAGATATGTAAATTTTTAGGTAACCACATATTACTGGATCCTAATCCATTAGATTTCTTGACCTATACATACTTTGTTCCAACAAGTCTTTTTATAGGACACTTGTAGGATAGATGACCAGCATGATTACATGAATGGCTAATTCTCCTACTTATGCTAGTACATATTATTAGTCCTTTGACTTGAGGATCATGGTAACCTTGTGGCCAATCGTCATGCTCTGACTTTTCCTTGACCATGTAGCAAGTCTTTGGGGTTGAGATTGGGTATGAGTTACTCAGCATGGAGGTTTGTGAGATTCAAGATAGAATTCGATTCCTCACTATTATGAAGAGCGAGTACATCTCCTATGTGTTCTATGATCATCAATTTTTAGAAATCCTTGCGCAACGTGGTGTGACAATTTGGAAAAGGCATTTTCTAAAGGTGAGGTCACACAAAAAGGATCGAACATTAAGAATAGACACATAGTATCAAGGCTATTAGGAAGCGAACAAATATCTTGCAATAAACTTCTTTCAATAGATAGGAGACAAAACAACCATATTTGCATAGCATGCGTAGACCAATGATGGTTCTCCAGAATATTTATTTCAGCCAATTAGTTGAGCTCCATAGGTATAAGGTTGGACATCAACCATAGAGATTAGGTATTCTTCAATTAACGAGATTAATTGAATTAAGTTGACTAGTTTAAAAGGAATTTTAAACTAGAATGATATAAAATATTCAAAAGTCATAAGGAGTTGTGAGCCCATGTCTAATGAATGGTAGAACCTATTGAATTACATACAAAATCTAATTAGCTTCCTAATTAATGGAGAGAATTTTCTAAGGTGTTAGAAAATAATGTCTCCTAGTGAACTGATTTTTGGTGCCAACTTTGAGGGTCAATTTTAGCTTGATTGAGTTAAGTGTTAAATTAATCAACTAATTTAAGAGTTAAATTATACCAATAATTAAGGAGTTAATTATTTGGTGCCAACGTGACCATCAATTGATCAAGTTAACTTAAAAAGTTAAGTTAACGAATTTAGCTTAAGAAGTTAAGCTAGTTTAATTTAAAGAGTTAAATCAAAGGATAATTAATTGAATTAAAGAGTTTAATTTGATTAATTAGGAAGAATGAATTTTTGAGGAAAGACACTAATAAGATTTGAGATGGCAACTTAATTAATTTGAAATGAGATTCCAAATATAATTAAGATGTAAATGAAATTTAGATTCAAATTTTGCCATCTAAGCACCTCCATTGGCTGCCCCCCTCATCGAATGTGTGATGCCACCTTGGAATCACACTATTCAACATCTATATATAGATATAGAGAGAAGGTTGTCAAGATCAATGCTTATTGGTGTAAAGAATTATATTTTTCATTTCTCTCCAAAAATATTTGCAAGCAAGCATTTTATGTGTTGAAGACTAAGCTTCTTTCTTCATCTTCCTGCCCCAAATTTAGCCTCCACCATTAGTAAATTTCTGGTCTTACTCTAACTCATAGACTAGAGATTTAGGAAGATCTCATTGATGTGTGGATCTTTACAATAGAGACAAGGCGTGTGACTTGCTCATCTTCTGGAGATCCACTTGCTCAAGGTTCAACTTTGCGATTTTCTCCAGGGAGATTCAGAGGACCAATTGATCTAAAATTTTAATTTGAATTTTTTCAAGGTTTTTTTTTTCATAATTTTTGGAGGTGATTTGACATAGTGATTGTTGCATTCTTCTTGTTATGTGACAAGTAGGCAGATTCTAGAACTAGTAGAGTGTTCACTTGATACTCCTTGGATTTTCTCATCAAGGTAATCCTCTATCTAAATTTAAATTGTAGTCATGATTAGATCTTTTATTTTCTTTTAGGCACAAGTTACTTTGATATTTTGAAGTTTTGATATTAGATTCTAGGGCCTTACTAGCCTTCAAGTGGTATAGAAGCCAAAGTCATGCTTAGATTTTAATTTCTTTTTGTTGTTTGATTCATGTGATGGATTAATCTAGATCACCATATTCTCAATTCAATTTATGGATTGAAATATTTGGTTGATTTGTGTGTGGCTCCTTGATTGATGGATTAAAGGCATGCTATTACGTGATTTAAGTGTTAATTCATGTAGTTAGTATGTTTTAATTTATAGTGATTAATGTAGTGATTAATGTTGAGTGTTGATTTGGAATTAATTGATGTTATATGTTGATATAGCATGTTAATTAATGGCCGAAAGAGTTTTGGTCAATTTTGGATTCAATATTCTTGGAATTATGTTGGAGATTTTATAAAGAATTTGATTCTTAATTTTTGTAGTTTTTGAAAGCATGTTTGAACACTTGTATTTTCAGTTTTAAAAGGTGTTTTGAATCTTGAATCCATCTAAAATGTGCCCTACAATATTGAGAACATGTGCTAAAATTGTTGGTGCATAAAAGTTGAGTGGAGAACATACTTGGCAAACCATGAAGCCCCAAATGCAAAGCTTCCGGCATAGTCTAGGCACTGGCCGTGTAGCGTGCACACACCATGCACACAGGCTGCCTAGCCATGCAACAAGGGTGGCTAGGCAATCTACTTTTAAGGTCATTTAGTGAGCTTTAAGTTGTTTTCACAACTCATTTAATGTTCATTAAATTTTTACACCACACACATTAGGTGCACAAATGTTGTACAATGTCTTAAAATTATGTTTGACAAAATTGAATGCTTTTGAAAATTCGTTAAAGTTGATTTCCAATTTATGGCATAAATATTATGCTTGGTTCATTTATTTGTTTATGAGATAAGTGTTTAATTGTTAGAATTAATTCTTAATTCTAGATTTATTTATTATTTATTTAATTGTTGAATGAATGATGAATGAAGGGGGATGATCATGAGCTTTTAAAACTAATTTTATTTGTTTCAAAGTTGTTGAAATGGGTTGTATTAAATGGGGCTTGCATGTCATGTAAAAGTTAAGAGAGTAGAACCACTAGGAGTGAGGATTTTCATTTCATGTAAATGTTTCATGGAGCAAGGAGTCTAATGGAAGCATGGAGGCCATTTGAAAACCCATGAATGTATGGAATACACTCATGTAATAGTTTAGTTTAATTCAACCCACTAAAAATCAACCAAAGTGATGCACCTATAGCTGTAAGGGTATTACTTGGTTAGGCTCATGGTTATCCCACTCTAGAAGCATGCTAGGCTATTTACTTATTCATGCTTTTCATATCCTATTGATGTATGAAATGCATGATTAGGATATAGATAACCTAAATAAGAAGATAAAAATTATGAAATTTTGCAAGCAAAAATCCTCCACTTAGAATGTTTAAGTATTTTCAAATATTAAGTCAAAATAGATATAAGTTAATAGAGTTTTAATTAATCTAAGTCTTCCACCAATAGTGTATGCCGGGATGATGCTATTGATTTTGTGTAATAGCACTCAATCATGAGGGTCACATTTAGGAGAAAAACTGTGAGTATACACTTAGCATAAGATGCACATTTGACTTAGGAACCCTCATGCATTGGCACTTGGTCATAAGGGATGTCGTGAGGCAGTCTTGAGATAAAGTTTGATTGGTGGGTTGACTTAACACTTAGTAGTATAAATGGTACAAGGTCACATGGCTCTATATGAAAAGCGAGGCAAAATATATCAAGAGTTGCATGAGATGCAATTAGAAAAAGTTGCTTACTCTTTTATTGCTCATGGATGGCACTCAGTCACGGGGGTCCATTGGTAAGTCATTGGGTTTTGATTCTCACTAAGAAGTTTGATTTCCTGACTTCTTCTTAGGGGTTAAGAATTTGATAAAATAATGGGAGAAAAACATGCTTGAAAGACCATAAACATATTTTCAATATCATATTCAATCACATGCTTATCTTTTTTTTTCGTCTCATGTAGATCTTTAAAGTTTTCAACAAACAAAGGGCTAAATATCCACACGTAAGCATTTTGGAAACTAATAAACTTACTGGGCCTAACTTTCAAGATTGGTTGAGAAACCTTAAGATAATTCTTGATGATGGTAAAAAGACATATGTGTAGACGGCTTAATTTTTGGGCCAATTGAAAAGTGACATGTGTAAATAATAT
>JACGDI010003775.1:434890-454430 GCA_014898725.1 Jacaranda copaia | reverse complement strand
TAACCTTTATGTGGATTTGATCCTCCAATCATTGCCACCCTTGTTCGACCAATTCATTGTGAATTTTAATATGTCCAAGCAAATGATAATGATCAATGAATTAGTAAACATTTTAGTGACCATGGAGGTAACAATGGGAAAAGAAAAACCTCTTATAATGGCATCTTCATCCAAGTCAAAAGGTCCTAAGGGGCCTAAAAAGAGAGGTAAGAGGAAGAAGAGTTCTTCCTAGAAAGGGAAGCAACTCAAGAAGAGTTTCAGAAGAGTTAAGAAGAAGGCTAAAATTGATACAAATTGTTTCCATTATGGTGAAAAGGGTCATTGGAAAAGAAATTGCAAGGCTTACTTAGTTACTCTTGAAAAGGGTATGTATTTCTTTGAGGTGCATTCAACGACTAATTCGTTCTCATAGGTATTTGATACTGCATGTGGTTCTGTAACTTGTTACAGGGGATGGAAAGAGGAAGGAGTCTACATAAAGGGGACTTGATCCTTCACCATGGAAATAGAGCAAGAGTTGCAGCAGAAGTTCAAGGTATTATAACACTAAACTTAGGGAATTCTTGTATTATTCTTGATCCGATTTACTATGTACCCAATCTTATTAAGAATATTATTTCAATTCCCAATTTAGATAATAAAGGATTTAATTTTTCAATATCAAATGGGAAGTTGAAAGCATTAAGGAATGGCTCCTTAGTTGCTCAAGGTATATTAGTTAATGGATTATACATGTTTGATTTTCCTATTCCTCTAATGCACACTCAAACAAATAACAAGAAACTAGATATCTAAGAAGATGCCATTTTGTGGCATGCTAGATTTGGTTATATCTCTAAAAATAGGATGAGCAATTTGTAAGCATTCAAAGTACTAAAAGTTAGTGGCATTAAGGACCTTCCCACTTGTAAATCTTGTTTGAAGGAAAAAATGACCATGGCTCCTTCTATAGGACAAATAGAGTGATCCACAAGTCTTTTAGATTTGATCCATATGAATGTTTGTGGACCATTAAAGGTTAGTGGGAGAGGTGGCTATTCTTACGTCATTATCTTCACTGATGACTATAGTCAGTACTGACATATGTATATTTTGAAGTACAAGCCTGAGGCCTTTGAAATGTTCAAAGAGTATAAGAATAAAGTAGAAAAGAAAAAAGGACTTATTATTAAAATCCTTCGATTGGATCAAGGGAGGAGTACTTAAATACTGAATTCTTGGATTATTTCAAAGAGAATGGGATTCTCTCTCTCTCACTGGACTTCACCTGACATACCCCAACACAATGAAGTAGTCGATAGGAGAAATGATACTTTATTGGATATGGTAGAATCCATTATGAGTTTTTTTTATGTACCCATATCCGTTTGGGAATATGCTTTAGAAATGGCTACGAGACCATAAAATGTAGTACCCTCAAAGTTGGTGCCAAAAACACCACATGAGATATGACATGACAAAACACCCTCTTACCATTATCTAAAGATCTGAGAATCTCCCACCTACGTGAGACAGATAGTGGGAGATAAGTTAGAAGTAGATCCATCTTGTGCACGTTTGTGTGATACTCAAGAGAGTCTATGGGTTATTACTTCTATGATCCCTCAGAACAAAAAGTGTTTGTCTTGAAGAATGCCTATTTTTTGGAAAAGAAATTTCTATTGGATAGAAAAGGTGCTGTCATTCAACTTGATAAAGGTCAAGATGATCAAGAAATCCTACAAGCAGTGGAAACAATGATATTGCAAGAGCCTAATACATAATCTCTAAGAAAGTTGGACCAAATCAAGAGATAATTTAAAAGGTTTGAATTTTTTCGTGAGACTGGATAATTGGATGATGATCCAGAGTCCTATGAGGAAGCTATGTTGTACATAGATTTGAGATGTTGGCTTGATGCGATGAGATTCGAAATGGACTTTATGTACTCAAACAAAGTATAGACTTTGGTAGATCTACCAAAAGGAATAGTTCCTATTGGTTGCAAGAGGATTTACAAGTGAAAGCTTAGGGTAGATAGAGAAGTGGTGACATTTAAGGTGCGATTAGTGGCAAAAGGTTACACTCAAAGACTCGGTATTGATTTCAAAGAAACCTTTTCACCAATCACTATGCCTAAGTCCATTAAGATCTTGCTTGCCATAGCTACATATTATGACTATGAAATTAAAGATATGTATAGCATTAGGGTCCAAATATTTTCAAGATAAATTGAATAAACTAGCCCAAAAACACCATAAGGATCTAGACATGCATAGGATTAAAATTTAGAAAGGGAAAATACCTGGGTGAAAGTAGAAAAATCAAAGAACAAGAGTCAGTCTCTTCTCTACCGTTAAATGGGCTCTTCACTAGCCAGCAGGATCACCACTATTTTCCCCTCAAGTAGACTTCTCCATTTAGGCTTAAATTTTAACTAAAACTCCTCAACCCTTTTAAGATTCTACATTTCAAATTTTAGGTTGATCAAATCTCCAGAGGTACTCCAAACAAAGGCAAAAATTAGCTACCAGAAATAACTCCAGTCAAGAGCAAAATGCAACCAAATTAGATTGCCTCTAATGCAAACGTCCACACACCAAATTAATGTCCTATTCTCCATAGAAAGGCTGGAATATCTGCAGAGAATATGGGGAGAAAGGTTGAGAATATTGTGGTGGAAGGATGAGGGAGAAAAAGAGAGTGATGGGAGACTAACAATTTAGATTCCTACTACACAATATTGTTGGGAGAATATCACATAAAATGGCTCACCTCATGCTCTCTATAGCTAGCCACTCTCTATATCTATATATAGGAGTGGTCACAAACCTCCTTCAAGGAGATGGTGCTAAATGTTCCTTGCTTAGGTGGTCATTAATTTTGTGATTAGTAAATTTAATTGAAGCACCAATTTCATCTAATGAAATATCTTACAATTAAATTCTAATTCTAATTTTTATTAAATGAACTTATCATTTAATAATTCTCCCAAAACTTATCTCTCCAACTTAATTAAATTAAATATTTTAATTTAATTAATAATCATTTTACTTAACACTTAAGTCAAAACGCTTAACGTTTTAAGCTAGTCAAAATTAACTCAATCCTTAAATTAATTTTGATCAATTGATTATCATGTGACATCAATTAATTAATCTTTAATTAATTGAACTTAATTTAACTCTTAAATTAATTAGAGCAATTTAACATTTAAATTGATCAAGTTAAAATGATTATAATTTTGCCTCTTCCAAAAAAAAAAAGTCACGAATTTTCTAACTCTTAGAAAATTCACCTTCATTCAATAGACCATGTCATTAGCTTTTGTGTGTGACCCATTAGGTTCTACCATTCATTGGACATGGTCTTATAACTCTTTGTGACTGTAATATCAAATTTCAATTTAGTTTAAACTCCTTTAAATTAAGCGACTCAATTCACTTAATCTCGTTAATTGAAGAGTACCCAATCTCCATGGTCGATGTCCAACCTCAAGCCTATAGAGCCCAACTAATTGGCTAAAATGAATGCTCTTGAAAAACCATTCTAGCAATACGTATACCATGCAAATACAGTCCTTTCATCTCCTATCTCCCAAAAGAGGCCTAAGACAAGATATTTGTTGGCTCCCTAATAGCCTTAATACTATGTTTCTATTCTTAATGTTCAATTCTATTGTGTGACCTCACCTTTGAAAAACTTCTTTTTCAAATTATCACACCACTTTGTGCAAGAATTTTTTGGAATCAATCATTATAAAACACATATGAGATGCACTCCCCTTTCATAAAGATGAGGAGTCAGATTCCATCTTGGATCTCACAAACCTCCATGCCAAGTAGCTTATATCCAATCTCAACCTAAAAGACCCACTAGGTGATCAAGAAAAAGTCAAAGCATGAAGACCAGACACAAAGTTACCATGAACCCTTAGATTAGAGGACTAATAATATGCACTAGTGTAAGTAGGAAAACTAGCCACTACTGACTTGCCACTACGACTATCTAGTGGATTCTCCAGTGGGTCTTCAGTGCCTTGTTCTCTGACAAGCACCCACTAACATGCACCTATATTTCATACAGTTGCTTATGGAGCGGAGTAATCTCCAACCCTTAGATTTATGCATCATTAGTGTAAGTTTATTCGGATCTTATATGCCCTGTCTCATAAGAACTTGTAACTTATAAGATTTAAGATTTAAATCACGACTGTGTAAAACTTATTCCATGATCACCACCTAGTGCGTGATCAAGTCCCATAGGTTTGTGTGATCTAGGGGTTTTATCCTAATGCTAGTGAAGTAAATAAAGAGCATAAGATGAAGATGGTCATATAACGAATGTCATTCAATCAAGACTGTCTTACAATGAAAAAGTTTACAAAGCTAATCTCATTGGCTTCCTGGGAACTATTCCAACAAAAATATGGTAAATGGATGTAAAACTACTTTCCTCAATAACGACATTGAAGAAAATATTTATATAGAGCAACTACAAGGTTTACATCTAAATGGAATGAGCAAAAGGTTTGCAAACTCTAGAGGTCCATTTATGGACTCAAACAAGCATCCCAAAGTTGGAACATACATTTTGACAAAACGATCAAATTGTTTGGCTTTATCAAAAGTGTGTATGAACCTCATGTGTACAAGAAGGCTAGTATAAGTTTAGTATAGTTTATTGTGCTTTATGTTGATAGCATCCTTCATTGTGAATGAGGTAAGAATGTTAGAGTGTACTAAAGTATGATTATCTACATAATTCTTTATTAAATATTTGGGAGAAGTATCTTACTATTAGGAATACATATCCATAGATATAGATTGAGGAGAATGTTGGGGCTCTCCTAAATCCTGTACATTGATAAGATACTAAAGAGGTTTAGTATGGAAGAATCTAAGAGATGATTTCTTCCCAGAGGAAACGGCATTTGTTTCTCCAAGTCTATGGTCCCTAAGACTGAGGAAGAGAAGTGAAGGATGTCCTAAATATCTTATACCTCAATAAGAAGGAGCATAATGTATGGGATTCAATATACGAGATCGGATATGGCACACTCGCCAAGTGTTACGAGTAGATTCCAATCTAACTCCAATGAAAGTTATTGGATAGCTGTAAAATAATTCTAAAGTACTTGAGAAGAACTAAGGACTCATTTTTGGTATATAGTAATAGAGAATTAAAACTTGAAGGGTTTTTGAATTCTAATTTCCAATCCGATGTAGATGACCTCAAATCCACTTTTGGATTTATATTTTGCCTTAGTGGTGGCACGGTGATCTGGAAAAGTTCCAAGCAAGATACCATAGCCGACTCAACCATAGAGGTAAAATATATTGCAGCTTCGGAAGCTACAAAGAAAGGTATTTGGATGAAAAACTTCATTCAAGAGTTGAATGCAGAGCTTAGCATTGCTGAGCTAGTAGTTATCTTCTATAATAATAATGGGGTGGTAACACAAGCTAAATATCCAAGGTCTCATCAGTGATTCAAGCACATATTAAGGTGATATCATTTGATCTGGGAGATCATTGATAGAGGCAACATCCGAGTGGAGAGAGTTGCCTTAGAAAAGAACATAGCAAATCTATTGACGAAACCCCTATTGCAAAAGGTCTTTGAAAGATATCTTGAGAAGATGGATCTTAAGGCCATGGGTATTGGCTTTAAGGCAAGTGAGAGATTGTTGGAATACTACCCTGCAAACCAATAAGATTGGCCTTGTGTAAACTATTTTCCAGTAAAATAATCTTGATTAAATGATATTTTTACATGGCCATTTTCATCTTATGCTTTATTAAACTTCACTAGCATTTGGATGAAGCCCTTAGATCAACTATGGCTACAGGACTTGCTTTGGTGATCATGGAATAAGTCTCACATGGTTGTAATCTCAAATTTTCCAAGTCATAAGATCTTATGAGATGGGGTATCTAAGGTTCGAATAAACTTGCACTAACGAAGCATAAATCCAAGGGTTGGAGATTGCTCCATTCTATGAGCAACTGTATGATATATAAGTGCATGTTAGAGGATGCTTGTTAGAGAATAAGGTACTAAAGACTCATCAAAGAATCCACTAGATAGCCATAGTGGCAAGTCAGTAAGTGAAACATTTTTCTACTTACACTAGTGCATATCATTAGTCTTTTGACCAGATGATCCATGCTAACCTTATGTTCGGTCCTCATGCTTTGACTCTTCTTTAACCACCAAGCGGGTCTTCCAAGTTGAGATTAGGTATGAGCAATTTGGAATGCAGGTTTGTGAGATCCAAGATGGAATCCAACTTCTCACTATTGTGAAGGGCAAGTACATCTCCTATGTGTTCTATGATAATCAATTCTCAGAAATCTTTGTGTAAGGTGGTGTGATAATTTGAAAATGGAGTTTTTCAAAGGTGAGGTCACACAACAAAAATTGAATATTAAGAATAGGCACATAGTATCGATGTTATTAGGGAGTGGACAAATATCTTGCCTTATGCCTCTTTGGAGAGATAGGAGACGGAATGACCGTATTTACATAACACTCGACATTGATGATGGTTCTCCAGAATATTCATTTCGGCATATTAGTTGGACTCCATGGACTTGAGGTTGGACATTGACCATGGTGATTGGGTACTCTTCAATTAAAAAGAGTAATTGAATTGAGTCGGCTAGTTTAAAAGGAGTTTTAAACTAGAATAAATATAAGATATTCAAAAATTGCAAACAATTGTGAGCCCATATCTAATGAATGGTAGAACCTACTAGGCCACACACAAATTCCAATTAGCTTTCTAATTAATGGAGAGAATCTTCTTAGGTGTTAGAAAATCGTGTCTCCTAGTGGATCGATTTTTTGGACCAACTTTGAGGGTTAATTTTGGCTTGATTGATTTAAGTGTTAATTTAATCAACTAATTTAAGAATTAAATTACATCAATAATTAAGGAGTTAATTATTTAGTGCCAACATGACCATCAATTGGTCAAGTTAACTTAAAGAGTTAAGTTAACGAATTTAGCTTAAGGAGTTAAGCTAGTTTGACTAAAAGAGTTAAGTCAAAGGATAATTAATTAAATTAACGAGTTTAATTTGATTAATTAGGAAGAATGAATATTGGAGGGAAAACTCTAATGAGATTTGAGATGGCAACTTAATTAATTTGAAATGAGATTCCAAATATAATTAAGATGCAAGCGAAATTCAAATAAAATTTGAATTCAAATTTTGCCACCTAAGCACCCCCGTTGGCCACCCCCCTCATGGAATGTGTGATGCCACCTTAGCATTACACTATTCCACATCTATATATAGATATAGAGAAAAAGCTGGCTAGATTAATGCTTATTAGTATAAAGAATTAGATTTTTCATTTCCCTCTAAAAACATTTGCAAGCTAGCATTTCATGTGTTAAAGGCTAAGCTTCTTTCTCCATCTTCCTACCCCAAATTCAGCCTCCACCATTAGCAAATCTCTTGTCTTACTCCAACTCATAGACTAGAGATTTAAGAAGATCTCATGGTGTGTGGATCTTTACAATAGAGGCAAGGCGTGTGACTTGCTCATTTTTTGGAGATCCACCTGCTCGAGGTCCGATTTTTTTATTTTCTCCAAGGAGTTTCAGAGGACCAATTGATCTAAAATTTCTTTGCTCAATCTCTTTCTTGATAATGTTGTTGTAAACATGAACTATCTTTGATTTTTCATTTCCAATTTCTTGTTGTTGGTCCTTGAGGAAGTTTATCTCAATTTCTAATGCAATTAATCGATTATGGCAATCAACATGCAAATTGAAAGAACTAGTACTATCACAATCAATTTCAAAAATTTTAGAATCACTTGTGGAATTAAAAGTTACTTGTTTGTCCATCATTAAACAATTGTCCTCTATGTTAAAATGATTAGAATTAGAATTGTCCCACATGATTGTCATAGCTCTTGGTTTGGAACTTTGGTCAAGTTTGGGACTTCTCCTAAGCTTTGGGCAATTTGGTCTCTTGTGACCTGCTTCATGATATTCATGGCATATGATTTGTTCTAATTTTTTATATTCATTATTGTATTTTTTGAAGCTGGGTTTTGCATCCTTTTTGAATTGTTCTTTCACTTGAGTAAATAGCGTTAATTGTCTTTTGATCATGGCTATTTCCTCGTTCACTATTTTCTTATCAAGATCACCTAATTCTTTGTTTCAGTCTTCATTTTCTACACTGAAGGCTATGCTTTTCTTGCTTTTGCTTTCAGAACTTTCTTCCTAGTTTAGAAGTGTCATTTCATTCGAGGTGAGAGAACTAATAAGTTTGCCTATGGTTATCTTTTTCAAATTCTTTGCCTCATGGATAGCCATGACTTTAGGGTTCCACTCTTTGGGTAAGAGCGCAATATTATTCTAATTTCTCACTTTTTGATATAACGTTTCCTAGGGCAAACATTAGGTTTACAATTTTCATAAAATAGGCATACATTTGACTAACGGATTCACTTGTTTTGATGGAAAACATTTCAAATTAATGAGTAAAAAGAGCAATTCTTTCTAGCCTTATTTGAGAAGTTCTTTCATGAGTGATTTGCGACATATCCAACATTTCTTTTGCCAAAGAGCAAATGCTGATGCGGTTATACTCCTTTTTAACAAGGGCATAAAATAGAATATTCTTTGCCTTGGCATTGGTTGAAAGGACTTTCTTATCTTTGGTAGTAAGTCTTGGTCTACCCCTTGATGTCATTTCTGAGTTTGTTGGAATTAGTGGCCTAACCATGACAATACTCTAGAGATCATAGTCTAAGGCAATGAATAATTCCTGCTATTTTTCAATGTGGAATAGTTAGTCTCATCGAAGAGGATGGGCATGAGATTGACCTTCTGCATAGATGTCAAAATTAGAAATAACCATATTGAGAGGTAACCTAGCTCTGATGCCAATAGAAAGTTTGTGGAGTTTATTATAAGTGAAAGGTAAATGATACAAATAGGAATATTGCTACAGTTAAAAGATTATAGAGAATAAAGTAAAGAGACACAATGATTTATAGTGGTTCGGCAAGCTTAGTCCACTACCTAAGTGATAACATTTAAGATTTTTAACCTACAATTTTATTATAAGATTAGTAGATACAAGATATAAAATACTAAAAGGCTGGAACTTTTATTACAACAAAAACAAGCGGAAGAATCACAATTACACAGGTGCTCACTCAATTTTTTGCAAGCTACTAAGGTTTATTGAGTTTATTGTGAGACGTATTTAACACTTAAAGTGTTTCTCACTTAAATAGGTTGCACAAAGAACATTCCTTTAGAAGCTAAGTTTGTAATTTGCCACTTTCCTTATTCTAATTAACAGACAATCTTTCATTTCTTTTTTATTCCAACTGTAAATTGTCATTTTTTCTTTTATTAATCAATGACATAAACATAGAAATAATTCTAATGGTAACTTGCTATGTTAGCAAAAATACCATAAAGAATATTTGATTGGTCATTGTCAAAACTTATTTTAGAGGAGATCCTAATAGTTTACTATCAACCTAAAATGAAAATCTCTAATCAACATCTTTTCACTAGTAAATAACAATTACTTAGATGAACTTGTATTGATATCAAAAAAAGGGTAAACATTATTATGCCTAAATTATATAAATTTGGTGCTCAATTTTCTTAAATCTATTAAAGAGCTTATTCCCACTTATTCTTACCAAACAGAAGATTAGCTTATAAATAATTAAAAATTATCTATAAGTTGTTGCATTTTGTTGAATTCAAACAGTTCGATTAAAAAATATTGTAATGAAAAGAACATAGGAATTTGTTGCTAGGTATTTGACCAAATAAGATAGTCAAGTTCCTATAGAATCTAACACTAAAATCCCCCTCTAGGCTAAGCGTAGCAAAAAGGGTTTTCCATGAGATAAGAAATGTAAGGTATTAGTCCCACACAAAGTTTGTGAATAAATAATTGTCTAATAATAAGCAAGGAATACCTGTCTTTCTGCTAAACATGATGTATTGAACTCATAATTCAATGAATGTTAACTAGGTATCATAAGTATATTGCTTCTGGTTGTCCAATCATTTGATAACCAAAGTCATTCTTTGATAAATGATTACTATGAGTCATACTCAATAGAATTTGATCAATCCTTTTTTTTTGTTGTTAAGGCAAAGAACTGAGCTAAGAATTCTTTTTCTTCGTCATCAATCAAAATACTATTCATGGCATGAGATTCTATTTTGTCATCAATCTAATTCCAATTTGCGTTTTTCCTTTTTTTTATCAATGAAATAGATCTATTTACTTGTATGATTTATATATCTCGTATTTCTCAAAAAAGTGATTCAATTGATGGGATTTGGTATGAGATCAGTGAGATTGATATTCAAATATTTCTTCTTAGAACATATTGATTTGACTCCAGAAGTGAGACCAAGCATGTTATTGCAAGAAACCTGTATTTCTTCTAGAGAATCTTCTAATTGTTCTAAAGCGACTAGAGAGAGATTCTTTAATAAAAAAGAATTCAATGCGGATGTGGAATACCTACCTAGAAGTTTTCGCAACTCAATTATAGATGATGGAATCATCAAACATTTGACATTTTTGAACTATGTCTATACCTCACTAGAGGCCTAGGAAACAAAGAAAAGATGTGAACAAATGAAATATCCAGCAACAAAAAGAAGGAAGATGATTGAATATAGGAACTCATGAACATTTGGTGATCCCAGATGTGTTGATACCAATGGAGACTCATTATTTTGATGAATTATTTCTTCAGACAAAAGAAGATTATGTAAACACTTACTCAAAATTTCATTTATTAGATTCCATTGTGGAAGACATGATTTTGTCTGAAGAATGTGCCATGATATACCTATTCCATGCATAGTATCATGAAAAATGGATACAAAACTAGATCTTATGGAATCATATTGAATATTTAACAATACATCCCGTACCTTCCTAAAAAATTGATCCTTGTTTACCAACCACACATTATCTAACTAAATTAAATTATGTCTAGATATGTTCCTCAAAAAATCCAATTCATGCGGATTCTTCCCCAAAACTAATGAAGAGATCTTGGAGAAATTTTCACTTATGAAATTGAGCACAATTTTGCAAAGAAATAGCCCACTTATTTCTCTAGAAGAGATGGGAAACATGCTCAATATTATTTAATTGAATAGCTAACCTAACCCTTTGTTGTTTGAAGAAACCCTTCACTTCAATTGGTATTTTTTTCACAAAAAGCAAACCTGAGATAAGAAATCTAGTATGTTAATCCTTTAATGAATTATATTATTTTGATTATGACAAAATTACTTTCCTAGAATTATGTGCTGAAAACATAAATATCCTTCCATATTATTTGCTAGAATCTAGTTACACATTATTTGCTAAAAAATTTTATGTGTAGGAATTTACTTTCCATAATTAAAATTTCTCATGAAGATGGTAGTTTGATTTACATCTCTATAACTTAGGAAAGAAATCATATCAAGCTAAAACATTAAATCATCCACTGTTTAAGGAATTAATGCATGATTACTAAAATTATCTTGTTCCCTTATTTAATTCCAATGGATTGTTACCTTAATAAGAACTTATAGACATTGGACATAAGCATATAAAAGTGAAATTATGCAGCATTGTACGGTAAGAATCACTAAGTTGGGAGAGAAATATTTTAAAGAATTGTGCGCTACTCTCATATGTATTTTATACTTAAGTATTGCTAATTTATTGCTCTACGTGTGATTTCAATAGAACTTATGGTGAAAAAGGTCAAGTGGAGCTTGCCTTTGATAGACTTTGAGGAGATAAAGATAAGACAACTTATGTCTCAAAAGATTTGTTGGTGAAAAGGGACAATAATCGTTCTTGCTCTCGAGGGAGTCTATGAAGAGAACAAATTAGTACTTGGTTGCTTTAAGAACCTCTAAGTTAAGAAACCAGTAGGGTAGTATTATCTAGAATCTTCTGTAGTGTTTTTTGTTCTGGTTTGGAAAAAAAGACTAATGCTTGTAGTACAGTGTGGCAGCAACTTGTGCATCAGTCCACAGAGGTTATGCAAGTGAATCTAATAGAAGTTTCCCCAGCCCTGTTCACAAGCAGATGATTTCATAGTGCTCTAGAATCTACCTTATCCCATTTGGGATTTCGGTTTAACTCTTTACAAAGAGTTGATTTTTCACCTTCCAGGGTGTTCATAATTCTTTCACTTTTCTTACTGTTGAATTACTATGATTACTTGTAAAATATTATCTTATATTAATTAATTTGATACGTTTAAAATCCTAAGGAAAAACTTAGGTAGACAATGTAGACTTGCTAAATACTTCTATTTTTATTACTTTATTTATCACTGATCAGATTGGTATATTAACTAATGCTTACAAATTTTAGTCATTAACTTAAACTATTTTTCTGCAAAAGACTTAAATAGTTTCAAAAGGTTAAAAAGTATTTTGAGTGATAACCTCAACTGCATTAAAATTCTTTTAGCCTAATTCACCGCCCTCTTTAGCATATTATCAGTCACATAGTATTTCATTGAGATTTTGAATAGCGGTCCCGAATTCAAGTTGATTCTATTTCACCTCTTTCTCAAAGAAAAATGATCAAATAATTCCCAATTATAGTCCAGTAATCCATATAATATATAAAAATAAACTTTAGATATTTGATATATTTCTCTTTAAATACGATCTCAATTCTAGGGACAGTTTCATTAGATATCTTACAGCCAGAATCCCCATTTTTTCCAATCTATTTCCTCTACCACCACAAACCCTAGTTAGATTTAGGCATATTACACTTTTAAGTTATTTGGAGAACCCAAGTACTTGCTTTTGGATTCAGAAAACAACTCTAAAAGACCTTTTTTTTCCTTTGGAAGATATAGAAGTGAAACAATCAACATATTGATACTAAAAAACCCAATTGATTCTTCTAATGTATCATTTCAGGGTCCAATGGAATTTATAGGTATAGTAAATAACCCTCTCAAATAGAGTTTTTCTCTTTTAACCATAGTTCAATTGTTAATACAATATATAAAAACTACTACTACAAAGGGTATTACACCCTTGATCATGAAATATCGATTACTTGTTGAACTCTATGAATTGCATGAAAGTAGGATACTCAAAATTCAGGAGTTAAAGAGTTCTAGAAAACATTCTTGGTGGAAACAAATGTGAATAAAAGACCCCATTGAATTGAGTCCATGAATGTAAGAAATAGTGAGAATTCTTGATATCTCTCAATATCTCTCTTAATTTGAAAATCCAAGATTTGAGTTGATGTCATTTCATTGATTCCTCCTAAATTGCATTGATTTATCCTAAAGATTTCACTTTAATTAGAATTTGGTTATTCACCATGTACGAGAATCCTTGCAAGTATGTATGGCTGAATGGTTAAAGTCCTCACTCATAATTGGCAAATTTGTAGGTTCAATTCCTACTGGATGCTAATCAATGGAACCCTTTAATAAGTCTATTAGAATTGGCTTTATATTAATGGAATCTTATGATCCATACATAACGAATTGATGTGATATGTTCATATCATAATACATGAATAATAAGAACTAGCATTCTTATTGAGACTAGAACTTATTGGAAAGAAAATAGATTTATGGATGAAATCAAATATGTAGTATTTACATACTAAAGTGTTTGGTTATTGGGAAAAAATCAATATACTTATGATGTTGAATTAGGACCAACTAGTACAGAACTAAAGCTTTAGGGTCAAACGCCTCTTTGGTGTCAAGATAATAGCTATGAATAGTCATTGATTTCTCAAAAATGGTAAAACAATAGGACCTATTATGGAACATACAATGTATTACAAGCATATGATCATTATGTTTCAACCGGATTATTCTATTCCACCTCTTAGAAAGAAAAGAACTTAAATTCAAATACTTAATAACGTGGTAATACATTTATACAAAACTTCTACCCTAAGCAAATGCAACAAAACCACAGGCAATCAAGTGAAATCCAATCCATGAAATAATTTGATATATGGATAGCATCATTGTGGTAAAGGTAATAATGCTAGAGGAATCATTACCGCAAGGCATAGAGGGGGAGGTCATAAGTGTCTATACTATAAAATCAATTTTTGATGGAATGAAAAAGACATACATAGTAGAATCGTAACCATAGAATATGACCCTAATCAAAATACATACATTTATCTCATACACTACAGGGATGGTGAGAAAAGATATATTTTATATCCTAGAGGGGCTATAATTGGAGATACCATTATTTTTAGAGGACAAGTTCCTAAAAAAATGGGAAATGCCTTACCTTTGAGTGCAGTTTGAACTATTGATTTACATAATTGAAATTAACCGATTAGGTTTATAACAAAACATAGAAATCAATCACTAATCTAATTTAAGTACCTCTACAAGATAGACCTCAACAGAAAATTGAAGAGTAATGGCAGCAAGTGATTGACCTTAGTAGTTTCTTATATAAAATTATTTACTCTAGAGATATATGGAAAAGACAAAATTATTTCAAATATCAATAGAATCGAAAGTGCCACTTTTTTCAAAGAGAGATGGACGGGTTATTCATATTTTATTTGATGGTTAGAGGCAAATTGAAAGCTAAGCATGGAGAATTCTAAAGATTCCTTAGGAGAAAATAGAGATGTCTCCTACATCACCTATAATATGTAGAAGTATCGACGTAATTTCATAGAGTCATTTAGTCTGCATGCTACATAAAGAAAATAAGCCAGATGACAGAGTGAAAGACCTAGGATGTAGAAGATCATACCATGAGAGAACTAATAAATTTTGATTCATATAAATATCTAAACATGTGGTACTTCATTGTATGATATATATATATATATATATAAGATCCATTTGTATAAATATCACCATCCATGTCCAAAAGCCATATGCTTTGGAAAGGGCTTGTATAGTTTGGGAAGGGGTTTTGATTGATCAAAAAGAGGAATTTACTTCAACTAATATGCCCTTAGACATGGCCATGCATAACATAGAAATCGCATTTGGAAATAGTGGACAATTAGTTAGAATAGCGGATGCTGTAGTAAAACTGATTGCAAAAGAGAAAAAATTGGCCATATTAATATTACCTTCCTGGGAGGTCCATTTGATATCCAAAAACTACTCAGCAACAATTGGATAAGTGGGGAATGTTGGGGCAAACCAAAAAGGTGTGGGTAAAGCTGGATCTAAGCGTTGGTTAGGTAAGCATCTTATAGTAATATAAATAGTTATGGACCCTGTAGACCATCCTCATGGGGTGATGAAGGGAGAGCCCCAATTGGTAGAAAAAAACCCACAACCTTAGCGTTATCCTGCACTTAGAAGAAGAAGTAGAAAATGTTGAAATAGTACCCTGCAGGTTGATGAGATTAACCTTGTATAAACTATTACCTTGTAAAGTAATCTTGATTGAATGTAATTCTCTAAATGGCCAACTTCATCTTATGCTTTATTATACTTCACTTGTATCTAGATGAAGCTCTTATGTCACCTTAGATTGTGGGACTTGGTTTGGTGACCATGTAATAAGTCTCACATGGTCGTGGTCTTAAAACTTTCAAGTCATAAGATCTTATGAAACGGAGTATTTAAGATTTGGATAGACTTTCACTAATGATGCATAAACCCAAGGATTGGAGATTGCTCCATTTCATGAGCAACTGTACTAGAAATGGGTACACATTTGTGGGTTCTTGTTAGAGAATAAGGCATTGAAGGCCCACTAGAGAATCCACTAGATAGCCAAACTGGCAAGTTGATAGTGGTTAATTCTTCTTCTCATACTAGTGTAGATTATTAGTCCTTTAGCCTAAGAATCCATGGTAACCTTATGTCCAGTCCTAATGTTATGACTTATCCTTGACCACCTACCAGGTCTTTCAAATTGAGATAGGGTATGAGCTACTTGGCATGGAGGTCTGTGAGATCTAAGATGGAATCTGACTCTCGCTAATGTGAAGGGTGAGTACATCTCCTATGTATTCTATAATTATCGATTCCAAGAAATACTTGCGCAAGGTAGTGTGATAATTTGGAAAAGGACTTTTTCAAATGGGAGGTCATGTACATGGATTCAAACATTGGGAAGAGATATAGTATCGAAGCTAATGGGGAGCCGACACATATCTTGCCCTAGGTCTCTTTTGGGAGATAGGAGACAAAAGGACCGTATTTGCATGGCACGCATAAAGGGATGATGGTTTTTCAGAATATTCATTTTGGCCAATTAGTTGGGCTCCATAAGCTTGAGGTTGGACATCGATCATGGAGATCGGGTACTCTTCAATTAATGAGATTAATTAAATTGAGTCAACTAGTTTAAAAGGAGTTTTAAACTAGAATGAATAAGATATTCAAAATTCACAAAGCGTTGTGAGCTTATGTCAGATGAATGGTAGAATCTATTAGGTCACACACAAAATCTTATTAGCTTTCTAATTGATGGAGAGAATTTTCTAAGGAATTAGAAAAGAGATCTCTCTATCCTAATGGATCAAATTTTGGTGCCAAGTTTGAAGGTCAATTTTGGCTTGATTGATTTGAGTGTTAAATTGATCAACTAATTTAAGGAGTTAAATTTGACCAATAATGAAGGAGTTAATTATTTGGTGCCAACATGACCATCAATTGATCAAGTTAACTTAAAGAGTTAAGTTAACAATTAAGCTTAAAAAGTTAAGCTGGTTTGACTTAAAGAGTTAGGTCAAAACATAATTAATTAAATTAAGGAATTTAATTTGATTAATTAAGAGGAATAAATTTTTGGAGGGAAGACTCAAATGAGATTTGAGATGGCATCTTAATTAATTTGAAATGAGATTCCAAATTTAATTAAGATGCAAATGAAATTTGGATTCCCTTGCCACCTTGGCATTACACAAATCCACATCTATATCTAGGTGTGGTACTTGGCCAGAGAGAGAAAATGGTGTGCAAATGATGTGAAGAATTAGATTCTTCATTTTTCCCTCCAAAATCAATCCCTTGTGCAAACTAGTATTTCATGTGTTGACGACTTAGCTTTTCTTTTCTCCTCCTACCAATTTTTGGCCTCCTTCATCCCCAATTCTCTAGTTATATTACAACTTATGAATTAGAGAATTAAGAAAGTTTTATTGGTGTGTGGACTATCACAATAGAAGCAAGACATGTGATTTGCTCTGTTTCTAGAGAGCTCTATATGTGAGGTCCGACTTTGAGAATTTCTCCAAGACGATCCAGAGGGCGAATAGATCTGAAGTTTTTACTGAAGATTCTCCAAGGTGGTGGATATCTTTATCAATTTTTTCAGAATTTTTGGAGGCAATTTGGTAAGGATATCGTCACAATACTTTAGCTGTGCCGCAAGCAGACAGAATCTAGAATTGGTGAAGAGTTCACTTGTTTCATTCCGAATTTGCTTATCAAGGTATTCCTCTATCTAAATTTGAATCCAAGGCATGATTATATCCCTTTAATGCTTTTATGCACTAGTTATTTCATGTTTTAAAGTTTTAATTATAGATCCTAGTGCCTATTTTGCTTTCAAGTCATATCAGAGCCTTAATCATGCTTAGATTTGGATTTTGCTTGGTTGTTTGATTCATGTGATGGATTGATATATATATATATATATATCACCATATTCTCAATTGAATTGATGGATTTGGGAATTTGGGCGATTTGTATGTGGCTCCTTGGATGATGGATTAAAAACATGCTATTATGTGATTTAAGCATTAATTCATGTAGTTAGCATGTTTTAATTCATAGTAATTAATGTTGAAATGTGTTCTGGCATTAATTGATGTTATGTGTTGATATAGCATGTTGGCTTATGATTGAAAGAGTTTTGGTCTATTTTAGATCCAATTTGATTGGAATTATGTTGGAGATTACTTGAAGAATTTGATTCTTACTTTTTCCAATTTTTGAAAGCATGTTTGAGCACTTTTATTTCCAATTTTGAAAGGTGTTTTGAATCTAGAAATTGATCTAAAATGTGTGTTATGATGTTGAAAACTTGTGCTAAAGTTGTTGGTGCATAAACATTTAGTGAAAAATGAACTTGGCATGCATTGAACTCTAAAAGCAAGGTCTGCCGGCTTTCCCTAGGTACTAGTCAGGCGGCAAGCACACGCTATGCATACAGGCTACCCAGCTGTGCACCATGGGCTGCTAGGCAATCTATTTTTAGATGTTATTGGTGAGCTTTGAGTTATTTTCTCAACTCCTTTAATGCTAAACAAGTTTTTGCACCACATACATTGGTTGCACAAGTGTTGTGTTATGCCTCAAAATTATGTTTGACATATTTGAATGCTTTTGAAAATTGGTTAAAGTTGATCTCCTATTCATGGCATAAGTTTAATGCTTGGTCCAATTATTTGTTTATGAGATGAGTATTTAATTGATGGAATTAATTGTTAATTCTAGATTTTATTTGTTGTTCATTTAATTGTTGAATGATGGATGAAGGTATGGGGATGATCATGAACCTTTTAAATTGATTTTATTTGCTTCAAAGTTGTTGAAATAAGTTATATTAAATGGGGCTTGCATGTCTCTTGTTCTATCTTGTAAAAGTTATGGGAATAGAACTTCTAAGGGTGAGAATTTTCATTTCATGTAAATGTTACATGGAGCAAGGTGTCCAATGGAGGCATGGAGGCCAATTCAAGACCCATGAATGTATGGGATGCACTCATATAATATTTTAGTTTAATTCAACTTACTTAAAATCAACGAAAGGGATGCACCTATAGCTCTAAGTGCATCACTCGATTAAGCTCATAGTCATCCCATCTTAGAAGCATGCTAGACTATTTACTTATTTACGCTTTCCATATTCTATTAATGTATGAGATGCATGATTAGGATACAGAGAACCTAAATAAGAAAATAAAATGATGAGATGCATGATTAGGATATAGAGAACTTAAATAAGAAGATAAAATGAGGAGATCTTTGCAAGCAAAAACCTCCACTTAGAACGTCTAAGTATTTTCAATATTAAGTCAAAATTGATACAAATTAAAAGATTTTTAATTAATCTAAGCCTTTCGCCAATAGTGTATACCATGATGATGCTATCGACTCTGTGTGATAGCACTCGATCACGGGGGTCACACTTAGGAGGAAAGTTGTGAGCATACACTTAGCATGAGATGCATCTTTGACTTAGGAACCCTCATACATTGGAACTCAGTCATGAGGGATGTCATGAAACCATCACGTTGGTCTATATGAAAAGTGAGGCAAAATATATCAAAAATTGCATGAGATAAAATTAGCAAAAGTTGCTTACCCTTCGATTGCTAGTGGATGGCACTCAGTCACAGGGGTCCATTGGCAAGTTATTGGGATCTTGATTCTCACTAGGAAATGTGATTTCCTAAATTCTTCTTGAGCATGAAGGATTTGATAAAATAGTGGGAGAAAAACATGCTTGAAAGATGATGAACATGTTTTGAATATCAAACTTAATCACATGCTTATTCTCTTTTTTTACCTCATGTAGATTTTTGAAATCTTCAAC
>JACGDI010003775.1:282119-434790 GCA_014898725.1 Jacaranda copaia | reverse complement strand
ACTTGACGTGATCATGAATAATGACCTTTACGTGGATTTGATCCTTCAATTGTTGCCACCCTCATTCGACCAATTCATTGTGAACTTTAATATGTCCAAAAAAAATAATTACGATCAATGAATTGGTGAACATGTTAGTGACCGCAAAGACAATGATGAGAAAAGAAAAACCTCTTAAAATGGCATTCTCCTCAATGTGAAAAGGTCCTAGGGGCCCTAGAAAGAGAGGTAGGAGAAAGAAGAGTTCTTCTTTAAAAAGGAAGCAACTCGAGAAGAGTTTCAGGAAAGTTAAAAAGAAAGCTAAAATTGATGTAAATTGTTTCCATTGTGGTGAAAAGGGTTATTGGAAAAGAAACTGTAAAGCTTACCTAGCTACTCCTGAGAAGGGTATGTTTTTCTTTGAGGCGCATTTGACGACTAATTTTTCCTCATGGGTATTTGATACCGCATGTGGTTCTTATCTCTATAATTCATTAAAAGGGATAGAAAGAATAAGGAGTTAATGTGAAGGGGATATGATCCTCCACCTTGAAAATGGAGCAAGAGTTGCGGTCAAGGTCTAAGGCATAGTAACATTAGACTTTATTATGTACCTAATCTTGTTAAGAACATTGTTTTGATTCTTGTTTTGGATAATGAAAGATTTAATTTTTCAATATCAAATGGGAAGTTGAAAGCATTAAGGAATGGTTCTTTAATTGGACAAGGTACATTATCTAATAGATTATACATACTTGATTTTCCCCCTTCTCTAATGCATGCTCAAATGAATAAAAAAAAGCTAGATATCCAAGAAGATGCCATTCTATGGCATGCAAGACTAAGCCATATCTCTAAGAATAGGATGAGCAAGTTGGAAGCTCTCAAAATACTAAATGTTAGTAGCATTGAAGACCTTCCCACTTGTGAATCATGTTTAAAGGAGAAAATGACCAAGGCTCTATTTGTAGGACAAACAAAGCAATCCGTGAGTCTTTTAGATTTGATCCATAAGGACGTTTATGGACAAAAAAAGTTAGTGAGAGAGATGGCTATTCTTACTACATTACTCTCATTGATGACCATAGTTGGTACAAACATGTGTATTTTATGAAGTACAAGTTTGAGGCCTTTAAAAAGTTGAAAGAGAATAAGCAAAAAGGACTTAGTATTAAGCCTTTGATCTGATCAAGAGGGAGAACACTTAAGTGCTAAGTTCTTGGATTATCTTAAAGATAATAGGATTTTTCCTTAATAGACTTCACCCAACACACCCCAACTTAATAGAGTAGTCGAGAGGAAATACTGTACCTTGTTAGATATGGTACGTTCCATGATGAGTTTTTTAACATACCTATATCCATTTGAGAATATGCCTTAGAAACGGTTGCAAGGTTGATAAATGTAGTACCTTCAAAGTCAGTGCTAGAAACACCATATGAGATATAGCATGGCAAAGCACCCTCTTACCACTATCTAAAGGTTTATAGATCACCCACCTAGGCAAGACGTACAATAGAGAATAAATTGGATAGTAGATCCACTTTGTGTAAGTTTGTGGGATACCCAAGAGAGTCTATGGGCTATTACTTCTATGATCCCTTGGAACAAAAGGTGTTTATCTCGAGAAATGCCTATTTTTTAGAAAAGAAATCTCTACTGGATAGAAAAGGTGTTATCATTGAGCTTGATGAAGTTCAAGATGATCAAGAAATCCTACAAGCGGTGGAAATAATAGAATTGCAAAAATCCAGTACACAACCTTTGAGAAGGTCAGATCGAATAAAGAAGAAACCTAAAAGGTTCAAATTCTTTCATGAGACGGATCAACTAGATAAGGATTTGAAGATTTATGAGGAAGCTATGTTAGACATAGATTCAAGGTGTTAGCTTGATGCCATGAGATCTGAAATAGACTCCATGTACTCAAACAAAGTATAAACTTTGGTAGATCCACTAAAGAAATAGTTCTTATTAGTTGCAAGTGGATCTACAAGCGAACGTTTGGGGTAGATAGAGAAGTAGTGACTTTTAAGGCGTGACTAATGGCAAAAGGTTACACTCAAAGACCCAATATTGATTTTGAGAAAACCTTTTCATCGGTTGCTATGCTTAAGTCCATTCGAATCTTACTAGCCATAGCTACGTATTATGACTATGAGATATAGCAAATGGAAGTGAAAATTTCTTTCCTCAATGGTGACATTGAAGAAGAAAGTTACACAGAGCAACCACATGATTTTACATCCAAAGGGAGTGAGCAAAAGGTTTGTAAGCTCCAAAGGTCTATCTATGGACTCAAACAAGCATCCCAAAGTTGGAACATACATTTTGATAAAATAGTTAAATTATTTGGTTTTGTCAAAAATGTGTACGAGCCATGTGTGTACAAAAAGACTAGTAGGAGTTCAATAGAGTTTATTGTGCTTTATGTCGATGACATCTTTCTTATTAGAAATGAGGTAGGAATGTTAGAGTACACTAAAGCATGGTTATCTACAAAATTCTCCATGAAGAATTTCGGAGAAACATCCTATGTATTAGGAATACATATCTATAAAGATAGATCGACAAGGATGCTGAGGCTTTCCCAAACCCCATACATTGACAAGATACTAAAGAAAATTTAGTATGGAAGAATCCAAAAGAGGATTCTTTCCTATAGGACACGGCATTCGTCTCTCCAAGTCTATGGCCCCTAAGATTGAGAAAGAGAAATGAAGAATGTCCCAAATACCTTATACCTCAGCAATATAGAGTGTAATATATGCACTTTAATATACAAAATTGGATGTGGTACACTCTCTAAGTGTTATCAGTAGGTTCCAACCCAACCTCGGTGAGAGTCACTGGATGGTCGTAAAATTAATCCTTAAGTACTTGAGAAGAACTAAGGACTTGTTTCTAGTGTACAACAATGGAGAATTGAAATTTGAAGGGTTTTCAGATTCTAGTTTCCAATCCGATGAAGATGACCTCAAACCCACTTCTAGATTCATATTTTATCTCAATGGTGATAAGGTAAGTTGGAAAACTTCCAAAAAAGACACCACGACCAACTCAACTATAGAGGCAGAATATATTGCGGCTTTGAAAGCTGTAAAGAAATGTGTTTGGATGAAAAATTCAAAAGTTGAATGTAGTGCCTAGCATTGCTGATCTAGTTGTTGTCTTTCATGACAACAATGGGGCGGTAACGCAAGCTAAAAAGCCAAGATCTCATCAATGATCCAAGCACATATTAAAGCAATATCATTTGATCTGGGAGATCATTGATAGAGGCGACATTTGAGTGGAGAGAGTTGCCACATAAGAGAACATAGTAGATCTACTAACAAAACCACCTATCGCAAAAGGGCTTTGAAGGATATCTTGAGAAGATAGGTCATAAGGCCATAGGGCAATAGCTTTAGGGTAAGTGGGAAATTATTAGAATAGTACCCTACAAGGCAATGAGATTGACCTTGTACAAACTATTACCTGTAAAGCAATCTTGATTGAATGATATTCTCTGTATGGCCTACTTCATCTTATGCTTTATTATACTTCACTTGCATCTGGATAAAGCCCTTAGATCACCTTAGACTGTGGGACTTGATTTGGTGATCATGGAATAAGTCTCACACAATTGTGATCATAAAATTTTTAAGTCATAGGATTTTATGAGATGGGGCATCTAAGAATTGAATAGACTTGCACTAACGATGCATAAATCCAAGGGTTGGAGATTGCTTCATTTCATGAGCAATTATATAAGATACAAGTGCACATTATTAGGTGCTTGTTAGAGAACAAAGCACTAAAAACCCACTAGAGAATCTACTAGATAGCCGAAGTGGTAAGTCAGTTGTAACTAATTCTCCTACTTAGACTAGTACATTTTATTAGTCCTTTAACTTGAGGATTCATGGTAACCTTATGTCCAATCCTCATGCTTTGACTCATCCTTGACCACTTAGCAGGTCTTTTAGGTTGAGATTGGGTATGAGCTACTTGGCATGGGGGTTTGTGAGATCCAAGATGGAATCCGACTCCTCGCTATTATGAAAGGCAAGTACATCTTCTGTGTGTTCTATAATGATCGATTCTAATAAATTTTTGCGCAAAGTGGTGTGACAATTTAGAAAAGGAGTTTTCCAAAGATGAGGTCATACAAATAGATTCAAATATTGAGAATAGAGACATAATATCGAGGCTAATAGGGAGCCAACAAATATCTTACCCTAGGCCTCTTTTGGGAGATATAAGATGGATGGACCATATTTGCATAGCACGCATAGAGCGATGATGGTTCTTCAGAATATTCATTTCGGCTAATTAGTTGGGCTCCATGGGCTTGAGGTTGGACATCGACCATGGAAATTGGGTACTCTTCAATTAATGAGATTAATTAAATTGAGTCAACTAGTTTAAAAGGAGTTTAAACTAGAATGAACATAAGATATTCAAAAGTCACAAAGCGTTGTGAGCTTATGTCTGATGAATGGTAGAATCTATTGGGTCACATACAAAATTCAATTAGCTTCCTAACTGATGGAGAAAATTTTCTAAGGAGATAGAAAAGAGATCTCTCTATCCTAATGGACCGAATTTTGGTGCCAAGTTTGAAGGTCAATTTTGGCTTGATTGATTTAAGTGTTAAATTGATCAACTAATTTAAGGAGTTAAATTAGATTAATAATTGAGGAGTTAATTATTTGGTTCTAACATGACCATTAATTAGTCAAGTTGACTTAAAGAGTTAAGCTAGTTTAACTTAAAGAGTTAAGTCAAAGCATAATTAATTAAATTAAAGAGTTTAATTTAATTAATTAGGAGGAATGCATTTTTCGAGGGAAGACTCAAATGAGATTTGAGATGGCATTTTAATTAATTTAAAATGAGATTTCAAATATAATTAAGATACAAATAAAGCTCAAATGAAATTTGGATTCCCCTACCATATTAGCATCTTAGCTGCTCCTCTCTCCCCTCCCCCCACCCCCTTCATGGAATGTGTGATGTCACCTTAGCATCACATAAATCCACATCTATATATAGATATAGTGTAGTACTCGACTAGAGAGAGAAAATGGTGTGCAAATGGTGTGAAGAATTAGATTCTTCATTTTTCTCTCCAAAATCAACCCCTTGTGCAAGCTAGTATTTTATGTGTTGAAGGGTTAGCTTTTCTTTCCTCCTCCTACCAATTTTCAGCCTCCTTCATCCCCAACTCTTTAGTTCTATTCCAGTTTATGAATTAGAGAATTAAGAAAGTTTTATTGGTGTGTGGACTATCACAATAAAGGTAAGACATTTGGCTTGCTCTGTTTCTGAAGAGCTCTCATGTCCTAATTTTCAAATTTCTCCAAGATGATCCAAATGGCCAATTGATATGAATTTTTGATCGAAGATTCTCCAAGATGTTGGCTATCTTTAGCAATTTTTTTTGAATATTTGGAGGCAATTTGGTAGGGTAATTGTTGCAATACTTTTGCTGTGCCACAAGCAGATAGAATTTGGAACCAGTGAAGAGTTCACTTGTTTCATTCTAGATTTGCTTATCAAGGTAATCATTTATCTAAATCTGAATCCAAGACATGATTAGATCCCTGTAATGCTTTTAGGCAATAGTTATTTCATGTTTTAAATCTTTGATTATAAATCCTAGTGCCTATTTTGCTTTCAGGAAAAGGAATAAATATAGTGATAATTTTATTGTTTGCCACTGTAGTAAGTAAGCCAGAAAATCAAATTTGTTTCTTCATCCTTAAAAAATAAAAAAAAAGGTAAGATTTTATACGTTCACTAAAAAAAAATCCTTTTTGTAGCCAATCATCTATTAAGAAAAAGTAATAAGCTTAATAAAAAAGTAGAAAAAGAAATAATAATAACTTGGCCCTATGCATCTACCAAATGATTGGCCATACAATTGCTATTCATAATGATAAGCAACATTTGCCTATTTATATAGCAGATCGTATGGTAGGTCACAGATTGAGGGAATTTGTACCTACTTTAAATTTTCAAGGACATGCAAAAAGCAACAATAGATCTCATCGTTAATCTTATCTTAAAAACATATAGATTATATAAGTACTTATGATTTAATAGTAGGAAAGAAATCTTATGCTAAAGAAGAAAAAAAATTGAAGTATACATTGTAGGTCGACATATATCTCTATCTACTGACAAAGCAAGAAATTGATCAAATTTGCGGACATTCCAATAAGGAAACACTTATGATGTCAAGACTCATGCCCTGTAGAGCATGTTATCCCATTTTTAAATTGGTTTATTCTATAGCAGCAAATGCTAATTACAATATGGGTTCAAACGAAGCCAATTTAGTATTTAGTAAAGTTGAGGTTAAAACCTCGAGCTCGACGTAGATATGCGATAAAAGGAACTACCTATGATATAACTATCGTAGTGAAAGATGTATCTTTAGATGAATAGGAATATGAAATGATATATTTGTTAAAAAAGCCTAGACAGAAAAAGACAACTATGGTATATCATGATGTGTACAATAGTGGTATCGTATGAGACAAAAAATAAATCAACTTGATTCCAAACTTGGTACAACTCAAAATCATCATTTCCTTTAATTTGCACAACCAAAAAATTATTCTGAGGGTGTTTATAACAAGATCTATGAGCTACTAAAATGTCCAATTGTTTAAGTAAAACAAGTTTGTAAGAAATATGTTAGGAAATATAAGCTAGGCCAAATAATCTCCTAGATTCTCTTACATGTGAAAATTTTAAGAATGTCATTATACTCATTTTCTCATCGTCATATTTTAATAAACTTAATTTGTAATATGAGGCTTTTTACTAGTTAGAGTTATAAAAATTTCTCTTCAAAATTTTAATATTTTATAGTCGGTATATCTTTATTTCTCCTGTACACGTGTGACAAGTTGAATTTAGCAAGATCTTCATTGAATTTTTATTTTCTAGCCCGTAGAACTCACAATCAATTATTTATTACAAAAATTTGCTCTTATTTACTAAATTATTTATTAAACAAGAAGAAAAGTAGTATGTCTATCGCAAAATTGTCTTTTAAATTATTTATTAAATTATTGGTGGCGGGTGAGTTCTAGAAGGACCTCTACCACACTTTGTCTTTATCATAATACTTTAGAGTTTATGCAAAAATTTCTCACAATTGGAGGGGCTGTTTGAAAATCTCCCATTTCTCGGTTAATTTTTGAATGTGCCTTCTCAAAGTCAGCCCAACAAACAGATTTCAATTTTCAGCCTAACTTTTTGGGCCCACCCTGTTGTCATAGCTGCGGGCCTCAGAGTTGAAAGTCGCACCTTTGGGTCGACAATCACTTACTCAGCATGAAAATTTGGACAACTTAAATGTGAAATTCATGGATTTCAATTTTTAAGTCAATTTGTGATCTGAACTTGATCATCATCCAGTCGAGCCTGTCAACGGTTGAATTCGAATCGAATTATATTAGATCTATGTCCAAATTTGAAAGTAATATGCTATATTCAAATTCGATCCAAGATCCATTGTATTTGTAGTTGATATAACCATATCCGAATCCAAATAAAAGTTGGTAATTGGTATAATCATATTCGGATCCAGATAAAAGTCGGATATCCAAAAAAATTTAAATCTGAATTTTTAAAAAATCATCATATATTTATTATTTTTTTTAAAATTTAGTAAAGTCCAAATTCAAAATGTTCATCCTTAAAAAAAATACACAACAAATTAATGAATAAATTTTCAAGTCTATTAATCACTTAAAACCAACAATAGAATTTAACCCAATCACATTCATTTACCATATCATTACATTTTAGATTCAATTGTTAATAATAGTACTGATTTGATATCATAAATACATAGTTATACATGATTATTAATCAATTAACTATAACTCAAAGTTCTATAAAAAAAAAAAACGTATTCTAATCAAATCGATATTTGTATTGCATAGCATTTGATTCTTACTCATTATTCTTCCCACATAATTTTTTTTTATAAAAATTAAAAAATAAGTGACATAATTATGATGTAAATAAACTCGAAATCTAATAATTTATATGAACAACACATGATTTCATATATTACACAAGAGTTCATTACTTCTTTCATCAAAATATATACTTTGACATTACTATAGGACTATGTGTATATATATGTATAATACTTATATGTATATTATTAATGGATCGGATCGAGTTATATCCATATTCGCTCCATTTATTTTGAATTTTGAACTTTTTTAATCGGATCGCATCCATTGAATCTTTTATCAATTAAAGATCCTAAATAATTGGATCGAATTCGAATAGAATTCGGATTAAAATCCGTTCCATTGACAACCCTAATCTAGTCTAGTGTCTTAATCAGTTAAAAGATTGACGGATCTCCTTATGCTAAAACTACCTTAGGGTTTGGATTTTTTAATTTTTGTATAGATTGATTTGTATTATTATCAGAAAAGACAATTTGAATTAAAAAAGGATCTTATTATACAGAATGAGATTGAAAAATTATTGGACGTGAAATATATTATGAAAATTTAGTTCCTAAAATAATTATCGAATGTAGTCTTAATGCCCAAGTTAATTGGAAGTGGGATGTGCATGGACTTTTGGCATCTTAATAAAGGATATCCAATAATCCAAGAATAGACCAACTGATGGATTTTACCTCAAATTATCAGTTACTTGGCAGCATGGATGCGTCTAAAAGTCAACAGCAGGTCATGATTTGCCCATTTCATCCAAAGTAAGTAAATTTTATCGCGTCTTCTCAAACTTATTATCATCTAATTATACTTAACCATCAGATTGGGCAAAACATTGATGATGTATTAGTAAGAAGGGTCAAAAATACTATCAGCCATGCATGCGGTTGTCCTAGGAAAACACTCGATACTATTAATTATAGTGGTGGAAATATGTGTCAAAGTCCATGGGCTCTAACCAATCAATATAGTTTTGGGTTATGTAAGGCCCTTTGAATTTTATAAATAGGTTCAAGTGGATTGAATTTAGGTGGATTATAATTTATTGACTTTGGGTTCAAAATAAGTTAAAAGGAATTAAAATGGATTTAGTGTTCATCAAAAAAAAATAAAATAAAATAACTAAAGTTTGATAAATTTTAAATAAATAATTGTGAATTAATAATAAAAAAATCTATATTATTTTCACTTTTTTGTTTTTATCAAAGTTTCTCATACTTTGAGATTATTAGTAATTTTAAAAACTGAAATATAAATCTTGGGTATTGAACATATTAATAAGTTAGCTGTAAAAAATTCTTTTAATATATAAATTTTAGTATATGAATAATATTTTGAAGTTATACGAACACATATTGTATCTATTAATTGAAAAATATCTCTAAATTTATTGCTTAGTTAATATTATATGCTAAATTACCAATATTAACATTGACGTGCAATTTATATAAACTGTTTCTTAAAAAGTTAATTAAAACTAAAACATTTCATGATTAAAAATTTAATATACACTTAGTGATGCAATAATTATGCTTCTTTTTTTTTTTTTTAAATTATCAACTTTGTAATGAAATAACTACTACTCATAATTAACTTTTAATAAAATTGCATATTATGGAAAAAGATTAATTGATGAAGCAACTTTGGTGAGAGTGGGTTTCATTAGGGAGATTTTGATGCGTAGGAGCCACCTGTTTATCCAAGTTTGAGGTAGAAAACTCGAGCAGTGAGTGAGGAATTAAACCTACAACCATGGTGAAACACATTAGGCTTGTTGAAATGGCTCCTGGCTATCTCTGTCGCTTAAGTTAGATAAGCTTAGGAGCTTAACAAGGTTGAAAGAAAGTTGGGATAGGAGGGTAGAATGCACCGCTATAGCAATTTTGGAGTAGGTATTTACAGTGCTTTGAAGTATGGGATTGAAATGATTGATAAAGCAATATTAGGTCAAGCAACACCTACATACATAGGGGTACTATATGCATTTGAAAAGTGAAGGCCAACATACTTTTTCATCTTCTGGTAGCATCCAATGTATAGGAGATTAGATGATGACAACAACAGATAAGGATGAAATTGATTGACGACATCAATGAATACAAATAAGGATGATTGAAATAAAGCCTATAAGGTATTAAATGCTGCTCTATGCCAGACAAGTTGAAATGACCATGACTATGCTATTTATTCCATTCTAGAGGGTGTTTGGTAATACTTTGGATACTATCGAGGGCGGAGGACCTCAAAGTTTGCTTTTTGCTAAGAGTTACAAACAGGGCATTCTCTATTCTTTAGGGGCGGTTAACCTAAGGTTAAATTATGACCTAGCTTTTTGAAGGCTTCTTAACACCTTTCAAATAATTAGTCCTCTCACTTCTTAGTTAAATGGGGAGATTTGATGGAGAAAATTAACTTGACAATTGGGCTAAGAAGTAGAAATTGAACATGTGGAATTCAAAATACATCTTTGACCTGAATTTCAAAATATTTACTCAATCGCCACCTTTATTCAATTCTAATAAAATGTTTTGCCTAGGCATAATGATTATTGTGCGTTTTAGTATGTGCGCTACCGACATCACACACTTAATAACTGGTAGTTGGTTAAAACCCTAAGTATTCTAGCTTAATTTTTCCTATAAAAGACAATAGGCTTTTTCATTTTGCACTCTTGAGCACTTTAGCATCTGAGAGAGATCTTGACAAGCTAGAGATTGAAAATTTCCAAAAGACCCAATCTAAGCAATCTTACCAGGCACTTTTCTTTTTTCTTCCTTACGTGTTCCTTTTGTCTCCTTCTTTTTCTAATTTCCAACTTTTTTTTTCTTTCTGTTCTTTTTTCTTCTTTCAGGGATTTTTCTCTTCTTACTTCAATGGATAGTCAATTTAATAGTAATGAGACTAGGAAAGAGTATGATCCAATTTGAGCATATATAGTCTGCAGATTAGGTCTCCCAATTATGGATGTATCCTTCTCCCAATTAAGACCTCTATCAATAGTAGTTAGAGCAATTCTAAGGTGGAGATTGATGTAGGTGACAAGAGAAACTAGACTCTCATTAAAGTAGGGAAGAGCACAAGGATCCAAGTTATAAAGCAAAAATAGTTAAATAAACTTGACTATTCCTCATCCAAGCATCTAATCATGCTATTAAAGTGGATTAAAGGTAGAAAAATTACCTTGATCTCTTAAATCCAAGGATAAGACGGATGACACTTGTGAAACTTTCAAACCTGTCAATCCTAGCACAACAGAGAAACGACAACAATTGCCTAAGAAAATCAACTCTAATTAAGCTCAAATTTTGATAGAAACACCTCACACACTTGAGGATCTCTGGTAAAATTTTCAGTAAAATTCAAAATCGAAAAGGCCTCCAAAGATTCTGCACTGAAGTGGATCTTCAAAAGTAAAGCTCCCCAAATTTGAAGCTTCTAGTGTTATGATCCACATAGCCAAGGAGACATCCATTCTTCCTTTAATCAGCTAGAGAACTAGAAGAAAAAAGTGTACAAGGACTAAAGATGTGGAGAGAAATGGTGAGGATTATGTGAAACTTCTGCATATTAGTGGATCACAATTTTTGGAGGGAAAAATGGAATCTAGCACCACATGGATTGCTATGGCCAGCCACCTCCTCTATTTATAGAGTTGGAGGTATGATTCAAGCTAGCATCACACCTTCCATGAGTTGGTTTTCCAACTAGGCAAGCCACTTGCAAGTGAAATGTGAATTTCACTTGCATTTGAATTTAATTTGAATCTTCATTTCATCTCATCAAATGTCATCCAAATTAATTCTAAATGCACGTCAAATGGACTCCTTCATTTGAGTTTTTCTCCAAAAACAATTCCTCTTATAAATTAAATGAACTCTTTAATTTAATTAATTGGTCTCGATTTAACTTCTTAAATCAACTAGCTTAACTCTTTAAGTTAACTTGACTAATTAATTGTCATATGGCACCAATTAAATTAACCCCTTAATTTAATTGGTCTAATTTAAATTCTTAAATTATTTTAATTAATTTAACAATTAAATTAATCAAATCGAAATAACTAAAAATTAGCTAACTAATTTTCTCCATAAAAACAGCTAGGAAAATTTTTCTAACTCTTTAGAAAATTCCTCCCAACAAATAGAACTTCCTTTAGGCTTTTGTGTGTGACCCATTATGTTCTCTCATTTGTTAAACATGGGCTCACAACTCTTGTGATATACTGAATATTGAAATATCAGCATTAGTTTAAACTCTTTTAAACTAATAACTCATTCAATTAACCTCTATTAATTGAAGAGTACCCAATCACCATAGTTGATGTCTAGCCTCAAGCTTATGGAGTTCAACTAATTGGTCAAAATGAATATGTTCTTGGTGAACCATTCTAAATTACGCTTTCCATTTAAATATTGTTCTTTCATCTTTTATTTCTTGAAAGAGGCCTAGAACGAGATATTTGTTTGTTCCCTAATAGCGTTGATAACTATGTTTCTAATCCCAATATTCGATTTTCTTTTATGACCTCATCTTTGGAAAATATCTTTTCCAAATTATCATACTGTGTTGTGCAAGGACTCTTTAGAATCAACCATTATAAAATATATAAGAGATGTACTCACCTTTCACAACGATGACAAGATAGATCCCATCTTAGATCTTACAAACCTCCATGTCTAAATAGCTTATTCCCAATTTCAGCTCAAAAGTCCCACTATATGGTCAAAGAAGAATCAAAACATGAGGACCTAACACACAAGGTTACCATGGATCCTCGATCCAAAGGACTAATTATATGCACTAGCATAAGTAGGAGAACTTACTACTACTGACTTGCCACTTCAACTATCTAGTAGATTCTTCGGGTAGGTCTTTAGTGAATTTATTCTCTAACAAGCACCCACTAACATGCACCCATGTTTAAGATGGATTGCTCATGAAATAGAGCAATATCCAACTCCTTAGTCTTATGCATCGTTAGGGCAAGCCTATTCAAATCTCAAATACCCATCTTATAAGATTCTATAACTTGAAATATTTAAGATCACGACTATGTAAAACTTATTTCATGATCACCACCCAATGTATGACTAAGTCTTGTAGTCATGTGTGATCTAGGGGTTCCAACCAAATACTAGTGAAGAAAAATAAGCATAAGATGTATATGACCATTGTATTTGAATATCATTCAATATAGATTGTATCAGTAAAACAGTTCACATGCTAATTTGATTAGTTGCGAGACACAATTCCAACAATCTCCCGCTTTCTCTAAAGCTAATTCCTTATAATCTTAAGACCCTTATTCTCAAGATGTTCTTCAAAGACCTTTTACAATAGGGGTTTAGTCAATAGATCTATTATATTCTCTTCTGAGGCTACCTTTTCTACTCGAATGTTGCCTTTATCAATGATCTCTCAGATCATATGATAATGCCTCAAAATATGCTTAGATTGCTGATGAGATCTTGGCTCCTTAGCTTGAGCTACCACTCCATTACTGCCACAGAAGATGACTACAGGCTAAACAATGCTAGGCACTATATCCAACTTTGAGATAAAACTTTTTCTTCCAAACACCTTTCTTTGCAACTTCTGAAGCCATAATATATTATATCTTGGTGGTTAAATCAGTCATGGTGTCTTATTTGGAACTTTTCCAACTCACACTGTTGCTATTAAGGTAAAATATAAATCTAGAAGTGGATTTTAGTTTATATATATCGAATTGAAAACTGAAATCTAAAAACCTCTCAAGTTTCAATTCTTCATTACCGTACACAAAAAATAAATCCTAAGTTTTTCTCAAGTACTTTAGGATTGCTTTTATGGCTATCCAGTGACATTCACTAAGGTTACTTGTAACACTTAGAGCGTGTGCCACATCCACCTTTGTACATTGGACAACATATAATATGCTCCTAATAACAAAAGCATAAGATATGTGGGACATTCTTTCTCTCTTATCGTCAATCTTAGAGGCCATAGACTTGGAGAAATATAGACCATGTCGCATAGGAAGGAATTCTTTCTTGGACTCTTCTATACTAAACATTTTTAGTATTTTGTTAATTTACGATATTTGGGAAAGCCTCAACATCTTCTTTGATCTATCTTTATAGATTCGCATTCCTAATACGTAGGATGCTTTTCCCAAATTCTTTATGGAAAATTATGTAGATAACCATGCTTTAGTACACTATATAACATTTCTCTTTCATTCCCAATGAGAAGAATGTCATCGGCATAAAGCACAATAAACTATATGTTGCTCCCACTAGCCTTCTTGTACACACAAGGTTCATGCACATTTTTCACAAAGCTAAATGATTTGACTATGTTATCAAAATATATATTCTAACTTTGGAGCATCTATTTGAGTCTATAAATGGATCTCTTGAGTTTGCAAACCTTTTGCTCACTGTTATGTAAAACCTTGTGGTTTTACCTATAGATTGCTTTTTCAATGTTTCATTGATGAAAGCGGTTTTCATATCCATTTGTCAAATATCATAGTCATAATATGCAGCTATGGCAAGAAAAATTTGAATGGACTTGGTCATAGTGATTGGGGAAAAAAGTTTGTCGAAATCAATATCGGGCCTTTAAGTGTAATCGTTTGCCACTAGTCATACCTTAAAGGTCATGACCTTTCCATTGACTACTAGCTTTCACTTATAGATCCACTTGCAACCAATGGATACTATAACTTTCAAAAGATCTACTAGAGTCCATACTTTGGTGGAGTATATGGAGCCCATTCCAGATCTCATGGTGTCTAGCCATTATCCTGAATCCATGTCCAACATAGCTTCCTATTAGGTCTTTGAATAACTATCCAATTAGCCTACCTCATGAAGGAATCCAAACCTTTCAGGTTGTTTCTTAATTTGATTCAACCTTCTCAGAAGTTGTGTGTAAAGCTCTTAATGTTTACTTGTTTCTATCGCTTGTGGGATTTGTTGATCATTTTCAACTTCATCAAGTTCAACAATAACACCATTTCTATCTAATAGAAATTCTTTTTCCAAAAGGTTGGCATTCCTTAAAATAAATGCCTTTTGTTCTGTAGGATCATAAGAATAATACCAAAAGACTCTCTTGTGTATTCCACAAATTTGTACAAGGTAGATCTCATATCCAACTTGTTTCCCATTAGCCGTTTGATGCAAGCAAAAGACCACCAAACTCTTAGAAAAGAGTAAGAAGGTTCTTTTCCACACCACATCTTATGTGGTGTCTTTGGCACCAACTTTGAGGTACTATATTTAGTAACCTTGCCATCATTTCTAAGGTACATCCCAAAAAGTATAAAGGTATATCGATAAAGCTCATCATGGAATGTACCATGTCCAACAAGGTACAATTTCTCCTCTCAACTACTTTATTATGCTAGGGTATGCTAGATGAAGTCCATTAAGAGAAAATCTCATTCTATTTTAGATATCCAAGAATTTGGTAATTTAGTATTCTTTCCCTTGATCTGATCAAAGAGCTTTAATACTTAGTCCCAATTATTATTCTACTTCATTCCTATACTCTTTGAATTTTTCAAAGGCTTTGGACTTGTACTTCATTAGATGCATATATTCGAACTGAGTATGATCATCGGTAAAGGTAATGAAATATGAATAGCCTCCTACCTTAGTGGTCCACAAACATCCATATGGATCAAATCTAAAGGATTTGTGGTCCACTCTAATTATCCTACAAAAAGAGCCTTGGTCATTTCTCCGTTTAAACAAGATTCATAAGTAGGAAGATCCTCTATACCACCACTAACATTTAGTACTTTAAGGGTTTCTAACTTGTTCATCCTATTTTTGAAAATATGTCCAAATCTTGCATGCCACAAAATGGAATCTTATTGGTTATCTAATTTTATTTACTTTGTTGAATGTACATTAATGATGGTTGAGAATTCAAAATATATAATCCATTGTTTAATGTACCTTGTGCAATTAAAGAACCATTCTTTAATGCCTTCAAGTTCCCATTAGATATAGAAAAATCATATCCTTCATTATCGAAAATAGGAATAGAAATAATATTCTTAACAAGATTGAGTACATAACAGCAAGGATCAAGTACAATAAAGGAGTTCCTTAAGTTTAATTTGATTATGCCTTCGACTATTACCGCAACTCTTGCTCTATTGCCTAAGCATAGGATCATATTCCCATCATTGAGACTCTTTCTTTCAATCTCTTATAATGAATTATAAAGGTTAGAATTGCATGTGGCATCAAATACACATGAGACAGAATTTGTCATTAAGTGCACTTCAATAAATTACATACCTTTCCCAAGGGTTGCTAGATACTCTTTACAATTTCTTTTCCAATGGCCTTTCTCGCCACAATAGAAACAAGTTGCATCAGCTTTCACATCCTTCATTTCTTGACCTCGCCTGAGGGCTTCAATGGTTGCTTTCCCTTAGAGAGAACTATTATTCCTTTTACCTCCCTTTCTAACACCCTTAGGGCCTTTAGACTTGAAGGGAAATGCAAGTTTAAGAGGTTTGTCTTCCTTCATAGTTGCCTCAGTAGTCATCAATATATTAACCAATTCATTAGTTATTATCTCTTGCTTTATCATGTTACAGTGCATAACAAATTGGTCAAATGAGCTAGGTAATGAATGAAGGATCAAATTCATATAAAGCTCATTGTCCATGACTATGTACAACTAACCAAAGTTCTCTATAAGATCAATCATTTAAGGCCCCTGGTCATGGACACTTGAGCTTTCATTTATTCTAGTTTGACTGATCTCCTTAGATAATGAGAACCTTTCTTGTCTAGTTTATACACCACACAACTCTTGTAGGTGCAAGTGAATCTCATGAGTATTTTTTATGTGCTCGTGAGACTTTTAGAGCTCATTAAACATAGAAACCATCATAAGGCATCATGTTCGTAGATCATCATCTATTGACTTTGTGGATGTTTCACATGCCTCATTATTAGCATTATCACCAATGGTGTCCGGTGGACTTTGATTAAGCACGTAAGTCCTCTTTTTTAAATCAATAATTATCTTGAGGTTTCTTAGCCAATCATAGAAGTTAGGCTTGATGAGTTTATTGGTTTCCAAAATAATGTTGAGTAGATTTTTTGCCATTTAATTTAAAATTTCAAACAAAAGGCGAAGAAAAGAATATAAGCATGTGATTGAATATTGATATTATAAAACATGTTCATGGACTTTCAAGTATGTTTTTCTCCCACTATTTTATCAAATTCCTCACCCCCTTAAAGAATTCAAAAAATCTCATTTCCTAGTGAAAATCAAGGCCCTAGGGACTAGTAGCGGACCCACAACTTGTGAGACATCCACAAACAATCAAAAGGTATGCAACTTTTTCTAATTGCATCTCTATACAACTGTTGATATATTTTGCCTCACTTTTTATGTATACCCATAACTTGTGTGACATCTACATTACTAGGTGTTAGTCGAACCTACCAATCAAGCTTTGATTCAAAACCGCACTATGGCATTCCACGACTCGTGAGATAATGCATAGGAAACATCAAATTAAAGGTGCATCATATATTAAATATGTGATCATAGCTTTCCACCAGAAGCATGGCCCATGACTCGTGAGAAGTCACATAAAGATAGTAGTATTGTCATGCCACATACTATTGGTAGAAGGTATTGATTAATTAAAATTCTTTTTAACTTATATCCATTTTGACTTAATATTTGATAGCATTTAGAGTCCTCTAAGTGGGGGGATTTTCTTACTTGCAAGGATCTCTTCAATTTTATCTTCTCTTATTTAGATTTTCTATTTTATAACCATATATCTCATACATCAATAGGATAAAAAAAGCATAAATAAGTAAATGCGCCTACCATACCTCTAAGGTAGGATGACCATGAGTCCTAACCAAGTAGTGCACTTTAGAGCCATAGATGCACTACTTAGTTAATTTTAAGTAGGTTGATTAAATCTAGCAATTATATAAATATATCCCATATATTTATGGGTTTTCATGCCTCCAATGGTCTTTTTGTCTCCCTGCAACAGTTGCATGAAAAAAGAAATCTTCACTCCTAGTGATTCCACACTCACAATATTTACAAGATAGAAATTAAGAGGCATGCAAACCCCAATTAATACTTCCCTTTTCAATAACTTAAAACAAACAAATCAATATTAAAGGCACATGTTCATCCTCATTCATTCATCATTCATTCATCATCCATTCAACAATTAAATGAATAATAAATAAGAGTTGACATTCAATTCCACAAACTATATGCTTATCTCATAAATAGTTAATTAACTGGCAAACATAAGCATACCAATTATGCATCTTATTTTTACACAAAATTGAAGATTAACTTGAACAGGATTTTAAAAGCATTAAAAAGTGTCAAACATAATTTAAAAAACTTGCACAACACTTATGCATCTAATTAGCACGATTTAGATTAATTTTGAGCACAAGAACAACACATTAGAGGCTCAAAACTCATCCAAGACCTTAACCGGGTGCTGCTGCCCAGCTAGGCCACACGGCCATGTGGTTGCTCAGCCAATGCCCGTCCATGGGTAGCAGCAGCCATGTTTTCCCTTAAGGACCAAGTCAAGCCCAAATGTAGTCTAGTTTTGTGCACTAAAAAATTATGGACACCTCCATAACACTAAATCACACATATTAGAAAAACTTTCAGATTTAAAACACCTTTTGAAAGTGGAAATTCAAGTGTTCAAACATGCTTCAAAAAGAAATTCAAGTAAGAATCAACATTCTTCAAAAATCTCCAATTAACTCCAATCCAATTAGATTCAAAAATGACCAAAACAACTTAAGGCCAAATTAAACATGCTATATCAACATATAACACTATCTAATGCCAAATCAACATTTAACATAATCATCCTTGAATCAAAATCATACTAACATGTGAATTAACACTTAAAACACATATTAGCAGATTTCAATTCATCAGCAAAGAAGCCACAAGCAACATCAACCAAACACTCAAATCCATGAATTGGATCAAGTATTTTGTGATATTTCTCAATTCTTCACATGAATCAATCAAAAAAAATCCAAATTAAAGTATGAATTAGGTTCTGATACCACTTGAAGAATCTAGTCAAGTATTAATTGGATCCAAGTTATAAAGCAAAATTTGCAAACTAATACTTGACTATTCCTCATAAAAGGATCTAGTCATGCTATTAAAGTGTTTTCAAGGCCAAAAAACCACCTAATCACTTAAATCCAAAGGTAGAAAGGATGAAACAAATGAACTCTTCAAAATTGTCAATCCTGGCACCGCAGAGAAATGGCAACAATTGCCTAATCAAATCAACTCCGATTAATCTGAAATCTGGACGGAAACACCTCAACACACTTCAGGATCTCTAGTAAAAATTTAATCAAAATAAAAAATCAGCAAGGTCTCCAAAACAGCATCCAAAGATTCTGCACTGCAGTGGATCTTCAAGAGCAAAACACCCCAAATGTTATGAAATATTAGCATTAGTTTAAACTCCTTTAAACTAATAGCTCATTCAATTAATCTCTATTAATTGAAGAGTACCCAATCTCCATAGTTGAAGTCTAGCCTCAAGTTCATGGAGCCCAACTAATTAGTCGAAATGAATATGCTCTTAGTGAACTATTCTAGCTTTATGCTTGCTATGCAAATACAGTCCTTGCCACTAATTATATACACTAGCATAAGTAGAAGAACTTGCCATTATTGACTTGCCACTTTGGCTATTTAATGGATTCTCTAGGCAAATCTCTAGTGAAGTTTTTCTCTAACAAGCACCCACCAACATGTCCCTATATCCAACATAGATTGCTTATGAAATGGAGCAATATCCAACTCATTGGATTTACTTATCATTAGTGCAAGTCTATCTGAATCTTAGATATTCTGTCTCATAAGATTCTATAACTTGGAATATTTAGGATTACGATCGTGTGAGATTTATTTCATGATCACCATCCAGTGTATGACCAAGTCTCATAGTTATGTGTGATTTAGGTGTTTCAACCAAATACCAGTGAAGAAAAATAATTGTAAGATAAAGATTGCCATTATATTTGAATATCATTTAGTTAATATAGTATCACAAATGAAATAGTTTACATGTCAATCTAATTGGTTGTGGGACACTTTTCCAACACTCATGGCCCAAGAAATAGTGGGACCCTTCTATTTTACTCCAAACTACTATAGCATAATTAGGTTCAATATAGGATCAAGGAGTTAGAATAGATTGGGGATTGTTTCTTTATCTCCTAAAATTTGATCTTATAGTACTGGGCCTAAATGACCGAATAGATCAACCTCTTTTTAGCTATATGATAGTATATATTTTGACCCTGCTTTATGGTTGTACATTCTTGGTAGCTCAGGAAATCCATGCAATTCTAGCTAGTTTAGATGTTTGTCCAAACCCCTCCAAATTCATATTTATTAATTTGTAGATTTATGGTAATGTGCTCAAATTTTTGCCAACTTTTTCATTGTCAACCTCTTAAAAAATTAAAAATTTCACCAAATACAATTTTTTACTACTTAACCTTGTATTCGGGTTGGATATTTTTGAAAACTCCCTTTTCTTCCTATGGGAAAGACTAGAAGAAGAAGTTTTTGTGCAATTATGGTCCCCGAAGGCCAAAACTTCACCTCCAATATGACTAGAGGAAAGATAGACAAACCATACCAATAGGAATAGTCCAACTTGGGACAAAAACTTTTAGAAGAGACACCTCGAGAAGGAATTGGTGATCAAAACCTTTCCTAAGTGTGGGGGATTAGTCCTAGTTAGGCTTTCTCAAACCCTTATTGGAATCAACCATAACCTTTACTTGGGTATACCATGCTCTTTGTGTTGTCGCCTTTGAATTCCTCTTTAAATGAATGCTAACATTTTTCTTGCCGCTAAGTAAATCAAAACCTCATTGTATTAGCTAGAGATAGAAAGTTAGCAAAACTATTATTGTCTCTATCGATTGTGGTACGAATCATGAGAAGAATCATTTTCGTACTAATAAGATCACTGTTGTAGCCAATCCTCCTATCGTATGCACACCTAATTCAATTGCTAGCTTTTAACCATTCTTTAGGTTGAGGGAACCAACTCCAAGGGGCAAAAGTTTTATGGAGAAAGCATATGATTTTAGGTCCCCATAAAGAAATAGGAACTTCCCTAAGGCAATGAAAAGGTTGCGATTTCTCTTCTCAACTTTCGAGGGAAGGCTTTACCCAATGTTGAGTGATTGCTTGAAGGCCCTAATTGAAAAATAAAGGCCCAACTTTATGTACTTCCCTAAGACTCGCTAATTTACCTTAATAATAACACTAGTATGGTTGAGGCAGGGTTAAGTAACATGCCTCCATGGACAGCTTTCTAGAGTAGGTACTTTTCCTCTAACATTAACATAATAATGGGGCTCTCTAGGTCTTACACCATTTAACACTTTGTTTTACCACCATAATCTCATAAGCTATTTAAGCCCATTTCTTTCTCTTCAATTTTGAGCCGTTATGCTTGCTAAGGTGATCATCTGCTAAAATCCTTTAATGCTTAAGTCAAATCAAGAAAAGAAGTATGAAGGTAAGAGTAATAAAGTTGAAATAATTTAAGACATTTAAAATATACCTGTAGCATTCGTGAGAGATGATATCTATAGGAGGCATAAGTAAATTAGAGGATAATGCCAAATGTACTAGAATACCCTTGAAGGTGATCAACTTTTATTGAGGTCATAGAGATATTTTATGTAGCTTGAGTAGCCGCCTAATAGGCGAGGTGCCGCTCCATAGCACTAAATATAGATGAGGTGGCCATCTAGCATCACTTAATGTAGATATAGATGGATTTCGTTAAGTTTGTGAAGCATTAAATGTGACCAACCCATTTTTCAGGCAAGTAGAGACTTGACCTTGGTGGTCAAATTGATGTTAGTGCTTGGTTTGCTTCTAAAATTAAGGGACATGCTTAGTTTTTTTTGTCAAAGCATGAGAGATGAGCGGTCATTCATAATAGGACCAATTGGTCTGCAACCAATTAGCCAAGTATGAGGTCAAATGTTGTTGACTTAGCATAGATAATTGACCTGAAGGTTGTCGTCTTCAAAAGAGGTTCACTTCAATGAACAACTTGGGGGTCACCGTTCTAGATAGGGACAAGGATAACACCTATCACAATTTTTTCAATGCGGCACATAACTGTTGAGCTAGATAAAAGCTTCTTGAGGTTGGCTAAGTAAAGTTCTTTGTGGTTAGTTTGATCTTTAGAATAATATGAATTTTAGAATATATTATTTTTCTAAATAGCTGAAATTAATCTAATTTTTGTATGAAAGATTATGAACTATTTCATATAGGATTCACTAAATTTATTTGCATTATTTGATTTGTCTATTTCTGATTATATGCACACAAGGACTTACTTTTGTGCTTACATACAACATCATGTGTCTGGGTTCAATTCTTTATTATTTATTTTTATTTATAATATATTTTTTATCAATAGATAAACATATTATTTAATATATATATATATATAAATTATTTATAAAAGTATACATAAATGCAATTAGAAACATAAAATTCATTACTAAACCAAATATTCTTTTATGTAATTTATATATATTTCATATTTAGTAACTTATATTTTGATAATTTCAACTAATAAAAATGATTTCTTAGACTTTGGCATGATGAGAAAAGATATATTAAATAGACATATTAAGACTATCTAATAAGTGTATGTTTAGAGATGAATAATTTAATTAAACAAAAATATTGAGTACTAAAATAGGTTAGATATACTCATTTAATTTAACTATAAATTCTTATCCAAGAAAAATTTAAAACATATTCAAATAAAGTAGTTGATAACTTGAGTAATGTTGAAACAAATAAACTAATTTTTCATATCTAATCTTCCTTTTTTTTTTTTTTGTATTTCACAGAAAAGATTTTATCAATCCAAATATGTACTATTGGAGTAAGTTTATGTGTTGATTAAATAATTGTTACTGTGAGATTTGCATCATTAACAAGATCATAATATGATGTTGTCTGGAAATGGATTTAGAGTTTTTTTCAAAAATCAACAAAACTTTATTGAGTTCTTTACTCTGGAATGTATTACGTAGAGTTAGAGCTCTTAATTTTTGAAAATAAATTTTCATATTCGAATTGACTCTGAGAGTTGCTATTTGTGGTGTTTAATATTTTAGTGGGCTTCAATCCACTTAGGTCTTGATTCCCATCTTAGTGGGCTTCATTAATTGTGAGAGGCCTTTTATTATCCCTTTAATTATTTGAGTCTCTTTAGTTCATAATTACATTTTTATCCTTGAGGACTTAGTTTCCTCTATTATCAAGCCTTCTACTTTCAATTTAGAAATTTTATTTCCATGTTGAAGGTATAGTATGAGGTCTAACTTTAATTTTACTTCACTTTAATTAAAGTGATCAAATTTAATAGAGCAATAATTAATTTTTATTATTTATTTTTTGTATGAAAGTTCGAAACAACTCAACTTTTGTCTAAGTTGAGGTTTTTTAAGTCTCAAAGTCCAGCAAATTTTAGGAAATGTTTTGCTAATTGCTTTGCATTTATCTAAGGGCTTAGAAAAGTTTTGATAAGTGTAGGGTTGAGAAGAGTGGACTTTATGATAAGTTCTAAGATGAGTTCCCAAGGAAACTTCTTCCATCCTTTGTTTTCTCTTTTTCCCTTACTTCATCTTATTCTTTGGAATTTTTATCCAACTCCTTAGAGTTAGTAAAAAATTTTAAGGTTCATCTAATTGAGTCATGTTATGTCATGAAAGTGTGATGTTAGGAAGTAGGGCATAATCCAAGTTAAAGTTCGCAAGATGAGGAGGGACGGCAACAGGAGTATTACTGCTAATGAGTTGTCAGTCTCTCTTATTGCTAGCAATCAGGTGCTCAACACAGGCACCCTAAGGGTGTCTTCTTTTGGAGTGTGCTAGTGGAAGCCCTCTGCATGGGTAGCAATACTTTGGGTGTCACTAGTGCGAGCGGGCATCACTACAAGCACTATATTAGTGGTTGCGGTCAACCTAAGTTCGTCCAAATTCATGGAGGTTGTCTTCCTCGTAATTTCGCTGCATTTTCTATGTTTGTTAACCATTTATTAGATGTGTCGCTAGCCTAGTGTTAGTTCATAAAGTTGCATCTCAAGAGTTTGAAAATCACCCATTAGCGATTAAGTTAATTTCTTCATTAGAGTCGGGTTATTAGTTTGTAGAAAAAAGGTTTCGAAGATGCCCCTATTTTTAGCTGTAGTTTTGTTAGTATTACAGAAATTCCTTGATTGTTTTTGTTGGGGGATTTAGAAATTTTGAGGAGTAGAACTTGTATTTTTCATGAGTTTAAATTTTTTCTTTATTTATCAAAGGATAATATGGTGTTACCTCCCCCTGAGTACTTACTATATTCAATAGTGGGTTCTCCCTTCTACTAAATCCCTCATGTTGGAAATATTTAAGAATTATAGGATGAGTTTGAGTCAGCTTGCTTGAACCTATTTTTTGCAATTACTGCACCTCTTAGCTGACCTGGGTCTTTCCACCTCTCTAGATAGCATTCACTATTTGTTTGGAGTGCGAAAGGTGCCTATTAAGCCTTTATTCATGTCCAAACCAAATAGTAACTTCTGAGTAGTTTGCCTTCTTTGAAAAGGCTTTGGGAAAGTAGACTCTTCTTTGTGCATGATGAAAGTTGGGGTGCTCCTTGTGTGTACAGTAGTTCATCACCACTAGTGCATCTAGGAAAATCTCATCGTGACCTTAATTAGTATTTCGAGGAGATGGGTTTATTTGATTCTCTTTTTGACATGACTTACACATTTTCTAAGGGTATTTAGTTTATTTTTTGTTGATTGCTCTTCCATGTTCGTTAGTGCTTTTTTATATTCTTCCAAGCACTTATACTTAATTCTACTTTTCTTATTCTTTAGAAGATAAGAAGATTGACTTAGTGAATGTCCACGCTAGGAAAGTAGAAAGAGGCTTGCACAAGAAACATGTAATAAAGCCATACTATAAGGAAGCATTGTTAGCTGGGTAGCATCCAAGCCTTTATGTTGATGGTCGAGCAACGTATATATTTTGCCGATATTAGTAGCATGTCAAGTGGGTACAGATGATAGTTCTATGGTAGTGAACTATAAACCAGTTGAAAAATATGTGTGAAGGCCAATTGTAAGAGATACGTGCTGTAGCATTCTTTGCTTTTCATGCCAGTAAGGGCAAAGGGTTATTCCCCTATAGTTTATGCAAAGTTGCAATGTTAAATCACATTTGGATATGGATTAGACCTTTTTCAATAATGACAGATAGGTGGGAGTGAATGAGTATGATTAAGGAAAGTTGAAGATATTCTTCTTACCAATTGATCTAGTTTGTTGTTGGAGCTTTTCTTGGGTAAGCATTCATCTCACCACTTTGTTTTGTATGTGTGGTTTTCTTATAGTCACTTTTAGTTATTTGCTCATCATATTTCTTACTCTTTTTGGTGTAGACTTAGAACTTAGTTACGTAGATGTCTTGTCAAGCAGAGGGGCCAATGATGATGATATAGTAACTTAAGGAAAATGTCACCAAGTTTACATAACAACAATTCCATAAAGATCAAGAGTTTGCAAAGCTACTGAAGAAGCATGAGCAGTTGAAGACGTATTATGTGAAGGAAATAAAGATAGGGAGAAATGTTTTAGAGTATTTTACTAGAAAAATACTGACCACTATTGCTTGCAAGCATGCAATCAAAGAGTCTAAGAATTTTGATGAGTTTTTTAAGGTAATTGAGGTAAAGGTTATGTTGATTTATAAGTAGACCATTCAGGGTTATCGTTGCGTGCTTAGTGAAAATAGGCAATACCTCTCTAAGTTTTGTTGATGCTTGACTCGAACATTCTAATTAAACCTTTTATTGGAAAGTCTAGTGGCCTCTAGACGCTAGCATTAACATCACGATAGAGGATCCAGTAGATACAACACCGCAAAAGTAGGTCTAAACTTAAAGTAGGAGCTATACTTAGTTCTTAGCTTTGTTTTATCTAGGACTTTTTAACCTTTTTAATTTTACGTAAATAGTAGTATTGCTTTCTTCTTTTTTTTTTTTGATGCTTTTTGCTTCTTAAGGTCAAGTGTTGGATGGATATTTTTCATAGGCTTTGATGTCACTAAACCCTACTTCGTTTTACTTATGAAAATTTTCATCATTTGGTTTTGTTTGTATACTTAGTAGCAGTCCTAGAAAAAAAAAAGTTTATGAAGTTGCTAAAGGAGCATGAGTAATTGAAGGTGTGTTATGCGAAGAAAGTGAAGATAAGGATAATGTTTTTAGAGTCTTCTACTATTAAAACACTTATCCTTACTACTCGCAAGGGTGTAATCAAGAAGCTCAAGAATTTTGATGAGTTTTTTAAGGTAGTTGAGGTATAAGCTGTGGTGATCTATGAACAGATCATTCATGGTTATCATCAATTGCTTAGCGAGACTAGGTGATACTTAGCTAAGGTTTTATTGCGGCTCAAACCCAACATCCCCATTATTCTTTCTACTAAAAAGCCTAATGGGCTTTGGAGGCTAATGTTGACATTATGCTGTCGGATGCAGCTTCGTGGAAGTAGATGAGGATTTAGAGTAACAGTTATATTTAGTGGTGCAGCTTGTTTCTTTAGCTATTTTACTTAATAAGGTTAAGTGTTGGCTGGATGTTTTTCATAAGTTTTGTTGTCGCTAAGCTTTACTCATTTTTACTTATGAGAGTTTTCACAATTCAATTTTATTTATATACTTAGTCATTTGAATGATTCTTAAGTGTAGCGGTGCTTTTGATGCTAATTACTACTCGAAGTGGGTGCATAAATGGGGCATTTAAGCCTCTCTTGAGAAACTTAACTGTGAGTCCTTATTGGGGAAGAGCCTTACTATAGTTGTTTGGTGTAACACATATATATATAATTGCAAGCCTTGCTTAGGAGGTCTTACCATAATTATTTGATATAGTGATTGAATTTAACTAGAAGCCTTGCTTGAGAAGTCTTATGGCAAATATTGATCTGGAGATTGAATTTAACTTTGAGAGGCCTTATCATAGACATTGATATAGAGATGGCATTCAACTATAAGCCTTCCTTGGGAGGTCTTATTACAGGTGCTGAGGTCAGTAGTTACCTCTCGTTAGGGGTGTTGCTGAAGTAGTCGTAGTTGCTATTATTAGAGTAGTCATAGTTATTGTTGCTAGAGAAGTCGTAGTTGTTGTTATATGCATTGAGCATAGTTGTCGTCATGCTATATACCACGCTTGGGGCATCTTATGGTGGTGGTTTTTAGCTACATCTCCCACTTGGAGGATCTTATAGTAATATTTCACCATATGCTATACTTTGGGGTGTTAGAGTGGACTTTCGCCATATGTTCCTCTTAGGGCCTCTTATAGTGGTTTTTGCTAAGTGCTTCTCTTAAGGGCTCGTATAGAGTTTTTCATCAAGTGCCTTACTTAGGGGCCCTATAATAGACTTAAGGCCACATGTCCTACTTGGAGGGTCTTACAATAATATTGATACTGATTTGATGATAATTTTAGTGCAAAATTAAATGTGTCATGATGTATTTATTGAGATGCATGCTTTAGGGTTCTTATAGTACAAGTTATAGTTCAAGCACAAGTAGGAAATGGCATAAAAAATACTTTATTATGACTATTAGAAAAAAAACATAGGTGCCATTCCTACTATAAGTCAACTTTATTCAATGTTCATTAAAGTGACTCCTAATTAAAAGAATTTAATACATCAATACTTGAAAGAAGAATTCTTAACTAATAGCATAATCTTGCTAAGAAGAAAGGAAAAAGCTTGTAGCGAGAGTCTCATCAGGACATTATTTTCATAGATCATGCCTTTGCCTTGTCTTTCCATTTGTTGTCTCAAACTTAGTTAGTAGATTTGAGCTGAGGACAGGAGCCTTTATTTTCTTTAGGATGCTAGCACAACACCCCTAGGTGGCATGTTTGCCACCAACAGTTTCACTTATTTCACTTGGCATTGGGGACTTCATCTTCTTGTAGTAAGTTGAAACTATTGCTCACAATAAGTTTAAAGTCAGCCTTCCTAAAATGATGTATACTAACAGGTTTTTGACAACCAAAATCCTCTGAGGATGAGCACTTAGAGAGAAAGGGAAAGAGATTTCTTCTAGCCTCTCTATTTCCCCAGGAAACCTAACTAAGGGAGTATTGATTGACCTTATCTACTCCAAGTTAGAGGAGAATCATGAAAAATTATGTCCATCGAGGTACCACTATACACCAGTATCTTCTTCACACAAAAAATTAGCAAAGGAGATAGAGATCAACAAGGCATCATTGTGTTTTCCTTATTTAGGCTTTATATCATTCTTTTCAAAAGTGATGCTGGAGAGTGGATGATTTGCTTAGTATATCCCTAATATAGGGTCAATTAAATGGGCTTGAGTCTATTTGTTAGAACAGTATGCCGCAAGCTAAAAAAATTAGCATGTAAACTATTTCACTTATGATACAATCTTAATTGAATGATACTTCTTATAAATGACCATCTTCATCTTATACTTTTATTACTGCACTAGTGTATTGTTGAAGCCTCTAAATCACACAAGACTATAGGACTTGGTCATGAATTGGGTAGTGATAATGGAATAAGTCATACATGATCATGATCTTAAATATCCCATGTTATAGATTCTTATAAGATAGGGCATTTAAGATTTACAGACTTGCACTAGCGATGCATAATCCAAGGGTTAGATATTGCTCTATTCCATGAGCAAATCGTATATGATATGGGTGCACAGTAATGGGTGCTTGTTAGAGAACAAAGTATTGGAGGCCCATCTAGAGAATCCACTAGATAGCCGTAGTGCCAAGTTGGTAGTGGCTAGTTCTCTAGCTTACGCTAGTGCATATAATTAGTCCTTTAATTTGAGAATCTATTATAATCTTGTGTTTAGGTCCTCATACTTTGACTCTACTTTGGCTACTTAGTAGGCATTCCAGTGATGATTAGGCATGAGCTACTTAGATATGGAGGTTTATGAGATTCAAGATGGGATCTGATTCCTTATCTTTGTGAAAAGAGAGTACATCTCCTATGCATTCTATGATGATTGATTCCTATGAGTCCTTGGCCAAGGTAGTGTGACAATTTGATAAAATGATTTTCCAAAGATGAGGCCACAAATTAGAATAAAAAATTATGAATAGATGCATAGTATCAATACCATTAGAGAGCCAACAAATATCTTGCCCTAGGCCTTTTTCATGGAGATAGGAGACGAAAGGATCATATTTGCATAATAAGCATAGGGCTAGAATATTTCACCAAAAGCATCATTTGGCCAATTTTTGGGCTCCATGGGCTTGAGGTTGAACATCAATCATGGAGATCAGGCACTCTTCAATTAATAGAGATTAATTGAATTGAGTCGGTTAGTTTAAAAGAATTTAAACGTATGTGAATATATGATATTCTAAAGTCACAAAGGTTGTGAGCCCATGTCCAATAAGCAGTAGAACATAATAGATCACACACAAAAGCCAATCGACAATCCTAAATATTGAGAAAAATTTTCTAAGGGTTAGAAGAGTTTCTAGAAGGCCAAAAATTAAGGAAATCAGTTGACATAATTTTTAGTCATCTCAGCTTGATCAATTTAACTGTTAAATTGATCTAATTAATTTAAGGAGTTAAATTAAGACCAATTGAATTAAGTGTTAATTTAACTTGGTGCCTCATGATTATCAATTGATCAAGTTAACTTAAGGTGTTAAGTTAAAAAAATCTAGCTTAAAGAGTTAACTAGTTGAGTTAAAAGATAAGTCAAAGTTTAATTAAATTAAAGTATTTAATTTAATTAAAATGAAAAATTGATTTTGGAGGGAAAATTAAAATGAAATGTTCATTTTGAGTGGAATTAGAATTTATTTGGTAGACATTTCATAAAATGAAATGTAGATTCCAAATAAAATTCAAATTCACACTAATTAACTTGCAACTTGCAAGACACTTGCAAGTTGGCATTCTTAGGTGGTGCCCCCACATTGAGGAAGGTGTGATTCTACCTTGGCATCACACAATCCTCTCTCTATATATAGATATAGAGAAGGGGCGGCCAAGGCTAAGACATTTACACATTTTGTGCACCTAAAAGTTAGATCTAAAATTCCCTCTAATAGTGATTCTCTCATGTGTTGAGGATTTACTCTCTTCTTCACCTCTCTCCCCATTTTTGGCCTTCTACTAAGCTCTATTTCTCTTTATTTTTTCCAGCTAAATTAAGGAGAAAATGATTTTCCATTGGTGTGTGGACTTTGGCACTAGAGGCAAGATGAATTTGGATTGCTTGCTTTGGTGATCCTCTATTCCAGCGGTAGGTTTTTTGATTCTGTTTGAGGTCTTTCTGAAAGATTTTGGTGCTGAAATTTTAATTGGACATTCTCCATTGAATTGGAAAATTCTGGTCCATGTTTGGCTTAAATTTGAGGTGATTTTCCCAATCAAAAGTTGATCACACCTTGCTATGCCAGAAGCAGTCTACTTTCAAGAAAGGAAGCACTACTTCAAGTTTTGGTTTGATTTTGCTTAAGAGGTAATAATCTGACCTTAATCCATTATATTGGCATGATTTAGATCCTTGGATTGGTGTAATCTAAGTTAAATTTCAGTTTTTAATGTTTTAAATTGAATTCTTAGCATTACACCTCTTGCATTGTCTTGCCCCTTTCACTAATGCCTTTCTTGCATTTGATGAGTCCCTCCTGTGGGTCTATAACACCGCTAAATTTAGCATTTTAGAAAGTAAGATTTTTAAAATCAAAATATTAATTTGACAAAATGTTTAAGGTTCAAACTGTAAATAAGAAGGGCTTAATTGCAAAACATTTGCAAGTTTTAAAGGGTTAATTTGTAAATAGTTTGGGTAACTAGGTCAATCTAAGGAACTAAATAAGTTGAGGGCCAAATTGAAAATTGATAAAAACTCTTGGGGGTTCAAATTAAAATTGTGAAATGTTTCAAGGGTCAATTTAGAATTTTTAGAAATTTTCTATAAATAGCGAACCACCCCCCATACTTCTTCAAATTCATATTGCAAACCCCGCTTCCCTCACTGGCCAACTTCCCTCTAGTGTCAACAAAGCTTGACACTTTATATATCATTACACTTCTTAGACCAAAGAACACACTAGTACTAACATTTCATGGAGACAATTAGTGAATTGCCAGGAATTAAGCTTCGAATGGAACCTCACTGTGGTGGTGATGGGTTACATAGTTTCGACGATGAAAACTCACAAATAGGGAGTAGGTTTTAATAGGCTCGGTACGAGAAAGAAAATGGTGTCTTCAATTTGAGGAACCGCAATGGATAGAGAAGTAATTGAAGAAAAAAATGGTGCCATGGCAGCAGCAAAAGAGCTACACTGATTTGTACTAAATTGGGCAACAAGATGGTGGTGGGTGTTGAAATTGATTTGAGGGTCTCAATCAACACAACAAAGCGCATTTTTTGGTGGTGTTGTGACTTAATTCCAGTAGCAACGTTCCTATGACTAACCACCAGTTTGATCATGACAATGATATGAGTACATGGGAGCTATTATCGCATGATGATTTGGCCTTGAATTTGGTCAATTGAGTGAAACATCGATCAGTCTGTAGCACTAAATTGTGAATTATGGTCTATCAGGATAACATATATGATGTCAAGCTGAAATGTTTGGATATATAAGTTGTGCACAGTATTAGTGGGCTCAGATTGGTAATTAGAACATAATTATTATTAATTAAGTTAATCGATGTAATTATATGTTTACCCTTCATGTAACATTGCAAGGACCAAATATTATAGGAATCTAAATTAATTTATCCACTAGAGCATGAATGACCCTCATAGATATCATAGCATTAATAACTTAATTAGTATGTTACCTTTTGATATTTTCAAAACTGAGCCCCTAAAATATGGTCTAATTGGAAAACAATGAATATTAAGATATAATAGAATTAATTATCATTTAAAAGGTCAAAACAAACAGTTTGATGTTAAGTATGTTTATTTGAATAGGTGATGAGGAGCTGAGATCCGATGGATAGTAGGACAAGTGTAGCATTGTTTGTGGAAATTGAGGTAATAGTTAGCCTAATGTTTTTATGTGAAGTAAATTTTCCTTGATTATTTGAATTCTTTGCATTTCTCTATTGAAATTGAATTATACTTGTTCTGGTGCCCATAACTCTTATTGTTCTATCTATTATTTATCCTATATGCCTTTCAACCTTTTCGGCTTTCCCTTATTATGTTGATTGTGGGTATTGCTAACCAAATTGTATTTGGCACTCTTAATTGAATTGTTCTACATATCATTTGTTTGGCTTTGTCGGCAATTATTTGTTGATACTTGAATCATTCTGCACATCATTTGTTTGGCCTTGTTGATAATTGTTTGTTGATACTTGAATAGTTTTGCATATTGTTTGTATAGCCTCATCGATAATCGTTTATTGTTTGTATCAATATATAGGGATAATAAATTGGGTTGAGTGCTTGGTTACCAAGCTAAATGTTTGGAATAAAGGATCGTACTAAGTAGAATACTTGGGATAATAGACTATACTAAGTTGATTTGCTTTGGTTAATGGAGGAATAAGGAAAATCGGCTATGAATATTATACTTTAAGGATTATTGTTTAATTCTATTTGTAATCTAATATAGGAGCAATAAGGATAGAGATGTTTCCATTTGCTGAATTTGGTATCATTTGTGTTGTAAAATAATCTTGTTTCTAATTGTAAACTCTTGCTTGTTGATAAATCTTTTTTGAATTGCTACTGCTACGATAGTTTTTCCTTGACTATTTTCCATTCTCCCTTATCTTCACTAAATCTTTAAGACTTATCCTTCTTTGTTATCATTTAATCTCTTCCTAAATAGGTCTGAATAAAGGTTGAGGGCTCGAGGCATGCCCGAGAGAAATTATGTTTTGTAATAGGTTAGTTGTTATGCTTGTATATATAGATTACACCTAATCCAAACATCTAAACTTGAGAATATATGTAAATGTTAAAGTTTGAACTAGTGATTATGCATGTATGGCTCTAATATAGACGATAGTTGTAGACTTAGTGCTAGAAATTGTATGATTGTTTTGTATTTCCTTGTGGGATTTTAGATAGTACTTTATAATAGTAAGTTAAGATAAATTATTTTTGGCTGTTGTGCTGCTATTTAACTTAAGTTTTGGAGGTGAGTATTTGGTTTAAATTATTATGAAAAAGACTGGAATAGCTCCTTGGCTCGAAGCAAGCACCTCTCTAGTAGCACACTAGAGGTAGTATCAAAGCTCAAATTTTTGGTGACCCAAGTTGAGATAGGAATGATTCTTGGAATGTGAAATTCTCAACTAATAAATACTAAGCTTAACTTTGAAATGATTTGGAATGCAAAATTTTTGGGCAAGAATGTATGAAGCTTGATTGTGGAGTTGAATGTGGAATTGAATAGGATATGAACTTTTGGGATAATGCTCGATATTAAGTAACTGAAATGTTATAATCGGAATGGCCAACTAGTATATAATCTCTTATTTCTAGGATGTCATGCATATGAATATATAGTCATTAGTAAGGATCATGCTGTTTGGAACTATAGTGTTATATTTGCAATATCCATTAAAGTTGAATCTGATGCGTAGATGACTATTTGGGAAAAATTTCTATTATGTATGTAGAGAGTTACATTGGAAATCCACGTTGTGTGAGCAATACTTGTCGAAGTTATATATGACAAGTAGGGATCATTTTGGGAAGATATGAAGTTGTGAAAAGATGATTACCTTGGGGGCGAACAAATTCTTGCCACGTGCTTATAGATAAGAATTAGATTGAATAAATACACACGAAAAGGGTTATTGTGGGTAATAGTGCAATTGAGAAATGCATGAGTATTAAGGTTAAGTGATGTATGACCTGCATATACAATTGAAATCTAAACGATATGTTTATATTAATTAGGGATATGATGATAAGAATTTGAGACCATGGACCATGGGAATTAAGAGAATAATCACTGATGAAAAGATATGCTTCTAGGATGACTAAAGTATGGTCCAATAATCTTAGGATGTTAAGCACAAGACTTTTTGAATTTTGAAAAGATGAAATTTGGAGAAACATTTCACATTTAGATGTATTTTATGATATTTCAAATTTATAAGCTAAGAATTCTCCTAAGTAGAGTTGCATTTGAAGATATAAAAGGTTCTATGATAGGTTAATGTTTGATGAATTTATATGGTGTGACTTAAACAATATAGTGATCTAGGGAATAGTCATCGACAGTAATCGAGTTATGAGGAATCATATTAAATTTGAGGAGAAATGTGCAAAATCAGTTTTGGAATATAGGAAATAATATATACGACCGAGGGAATTAGCTAAACGAGAGTTAGAAGAATATAAATGGATAGAGATTGGCGTCATAATAGAATGTCATCCCCTAACTTAAAGATATAGAAGGTGTGAATGAGAATGGGAATGCACACCCTAGCATTGACAAAGGAAACTAAAGAATCATGAGGCGTGCCAATTAAAGAAATGGTCTAGGCACATATATACATATATGAATAACTAGTTTAGCTCAGTAGGTGGAATATGATGAACATTTGATTGTAACAATGATACACTAGATTTAGTAAATTCTGCCATCTTGAATCAAATGTTAGCTAAATCGATTGATAGTTTAAATATTCTCAAGAACTACTAAGCACTAATTCATATGTATAGTGATAGTATTGCACATGAGTCATGTATATAAATAAAATTTTATCTTGTATATTGCATATTTTGATTTGAGTTCTAAGAGATCTTGATTAAATTGAACTTGAGCTGATAAGACCATGAATCATGATACAATAGGTCATGACACCACCAAAATATCCTAAATGTGAAGGTGACCCTATACCAACTAAATCATGGTGGATGGTTATCAATCAATAAAACTAATATGCTCAAAAATTGATATGACGATGCTTTTACTTGAAATATCTCATGGGAAGAACTGAAGATGATGTTAGGCCTTATTCCTTTTGCTAGTAGATTTGAAAAATAAGAAAACTTGTGGCATAAAATTTATTGCAGTGGGAAGATGAACCTTATAACCCTATTAATGCGTAAAAAAGGATTAGTAATCTTAGGAGTACAATAGAAACCATATGAAGGAAAGCCTTGAGGAGTTTCTAGAATTTTAACCCTTAATAACTGAAAAGATCAGATAAGTAAAGCATACGGATATGAATTAAAGAATGATGAGAAATTGGAGTATCTAGTTACTTTTAGAAAGGATCTTGCATCACTAGTAAGGATTGGTAGAATAATAGTAAGAGCTCAAATAAACCCGTCAAGTCTGACAAATTGGAATGTCTTTTTTCTCATAAGCTATTTAATTTAATTCATGTGTTTGGGGTTGTTTAAAATTGAGCACAAGGAAAGGATACTATGAAATAGGAAACTTGAAGAGAAGATAGGCTAAGAACTACCTTTTACTTGTAATACATACATTATGAATTAAGATAATATGGTTGGATTGGTTTATAATGATCTTGTGGAAACCTTTACATTATTTGGAGTTAAGGAATGAACCATACTACATTTGTGTTTGGCATCACAAACATTAAGGATTAATTTTACCAGAATTTAAGGCTATAGTTAATCAAACATGTCCAGAAAAGGTATTAAGGTACAAAAGTTTCTTGGGTTCGTCCAATTGATGCTAAAAGTGTATCTAGGGCCTTTCCTAAAATAATAAGGTTCCCTAGTGAAGTCAACTAAGGAAGATCATTAATTTGAACAAAAGGAGTAGTTTTGGTTAAATGGAAATTAAAAGAAACTTTAAGTGATAATGGTTAATGGAACCATGATTGTGGGATTATTAGGATTACTAGATAACCCTAGAAAAATAAGGTGGCACCATGTGCTTTGGCAAGAATGGATATGTTGGGAAACCAAAAAAGGAGATTCTTAAAAATCATAGTGAAATAAACGTCACTAGGGACTAGGCGAAGTATATTTTGACAATGAGAAAAAATAGCATTTGATTGAGACAACTTAGGAATGAGACCAATATATGCACTAGTATTAACCAAAGTTCTTCCAGTTGAAGATGAAAATCTAGGGACGAGATTCTTTAGGGAGGGGGAGAAGATTGTAACACCCCTAAATTTAACATTTTAGAAAGTAAGATTTTTAAAAATCAAAATATTAATTTGACAAAAATTTTTGGGGTTCAAAATATAAATAAGGACTTAATTGTAGGACATTTGAAAGTTTTGGGGAGGTCAATTTGTAAATACTTTGGGCAAACTAGGTTAATATAAGGAACTAAACAAGTTGAGGGCTGAATTGAAAATTGATAAAAATACTTGAGGGTTTAAATGAAAACTAAGAAAAGTTTCAGAGGTCAATTTAGAATTTTTGAAAATTCCCAATAAATAGCAAACCACCCCCATACTTCTTCAAATTCATACAAGCAAACCCTTTTTCCCTATTCGACAAACTCCCCTCGGGCATCGACAAAGCTTGACACTCTATATACTATTACATTTCCCTCAACCCAATGAACACACTGGTACCAACATTTCATGGAGACAATTAGTGAATTTCCAAAGAATTAAACTTTGAATGGAGCCTCATGGTGGCGATGACAAGTTGCCTAGTTTCGGTAATGGAAAGTCATAAACAAAGAGTGTGTTTCGATGGGTTTGGTGCGAGGAAGACAACGGTGTCTCCAATTTAAGGAAGTGACAATTGTTGAAGGAGTAATTGAAGAAAAAATAGTGCCATGTCAATGGCAGCAGTAGCAGAGCTGCTCTAATTTCTACTAAATTGGGCGACAAGATGGTGTCAAGTGTTGAAATTGATTTAGAGGTCTTGATCAATACAGCAAGGTGCATTTTTTGGTAGTGTTGAGACTCAATTCCAATGATTGACCACCAGTTTGATCGTGATAGTAATCTGAGTACATGCGGGTTGTTATTAGGCGATGACTTAGCCTCGAATTTGGTCAATTAGGTAAAACACTGATTAACCAAATGATTTGATTCCCAATTTAAACTAATTAAGTTGTTAGCCTAAATTCTAATGTACAACTAAGTTAATTGGACCAAAATTATGATTATGGACTGGAATGATTGTATGTGATTTTAATATAAAGTGAAACGTGGAATCAGATCATTAATTAGAAGCTAATTTTCATTAAATTAAGTTAATTGATATAATTGAGAAATCTAATTGTGTGATGTTATGAAAATTATTATTATTAGGAAAACATGTAAAATTCATAAGGGTGATATAAATTTAGAAATTATAGGCTTAGAACATTATATTTGAGATTTTAGGTAAAATTTTGATCAAATGGTTAAATGTGTCCTGGTTAGTTTGGTTAAAAATGTTAACATAATTACTAATGTTAAGTTAAGATTAATTGCACCTAATTGTATTTATGGACCATCAGGATAAGATTGATGATGTCTAGCCGAAATGTTTGGATATATAAGCTGTGTATAGTATTAGTGGGCCCACATTGGTAATTGAAACATAATTATTGTTAATTAAGTTAATCGATGTATTTATATGTCCAATCTTTGTGTAACGTTGCAAGGGCCAAATATTATAGCAATCTAAATTAATTTGTCAACCAGAGCATATATGACCCTCATAGATATCATAACATTAATGACTTAATTAGCATGTTACCTTATGATATTTCTAGAATCAAGCCCCTAAAATATTAAACTGATTGGAAAACAACCAATATTAAGAGATAACTGGATTAATTATTGTTTAAAAGTTCAAAACAAGTGTTTTAATGTTAATTACGTTTCTTTGAATAGGTGACAAGGAGTTGGGATCCGACGAACAATAGGACAAGGGTAGCATTGTTCGTGGAAATTGAGGTAAAGGTTAGCCTAACTTTCTTCTAGAAAGTGAATGTTCCTTAATTGTTTGAATTTCTTATGTTTCTCTATTGAAACTAAATTATACTTATTCTAGTGCTTAAAACTCTTACTGCTCTATCTGTTATTTATACCACATGCCCTTTAGCTTTGCTAACTTCCCCTTATTACATTAATTTTGGACCCTACCGACCAAATAGTATTTGGCACTCTTAATTAAATTGTTCTGCATATCACTTATTTGGCCTTGTCAACAATTGTTTGTTGATACTTAAATCATTTTGCATATCATTTGCTTGGCCTTGTCAGCAACTGTTGGCACTATTAATTGAATCATTCCATATATCACTTTTTTGCATAGCTTTTAAGAAATTATTTATTAATTGTATCGATATATAAGGATAATGGATCAAGCCAAGTGCTTAGATACCAAGCAAAATCTTGGGATAATAGGTCGTTCTAGGCTGATATGCTTAGGTTAATAAAGGAATGAGGAAAATATGCTATAGATATTATATTTTTGGGATTATTATTTGATTATGTTTGTATTCTAATCTAGGAGCAATATAGACAGAGACGTTTCCATTTGCTGAATTAGGTATCATTTGTTTTCTAATATAATTTTGTTTATAATTGTAAAGTCTTGTTTGTTAATAAATCCATTTTGAATTGCTACTCCTATGATAGTTTTTCCTTGTTCTTTGTCATTCCACCCCCCTTCCCCACTAAGTCTTTAGGACTTATCCTTCTTTGTTATCCTTTTAATCTCTTCCCAAACAGGTCTGAATGAAGGTTGAGGGCTCGAGGCGTGTTCGAGAGAAATTATGTTTTGTAATAGATTAGGATTATGATTGTATATATAGATTATACCTAATCTAAATGTCTAAACTTGAGAATATATGTAAATGCTTAAGTTTGAACTAGTGATAATGCATGTATGGCTCTAATACAAATGATAGTTGTAGACTTAGTGCTAGAAATTGTATGATGGTTTTATATTTCCTTGCAAGATGTTAGATAGTGCTTTGTAATAGTAAGTTGGAATAAATTATTTTTGGTTGTTGTGCAACTATTCAACTTGAATTTTGAAGGTGCGTATTTGGTTTAAATTATTGCGAAAAAGACTTGAATAACTCCTTGACCTGAAGTAGACACCTTCTCGGCGGGGTACTAAAATGTTCTTAGGAGATCATTGAGAGATGCCAACAGTAGGTAGGTTCTCCCAATATTACTAATGTTGTTAATCTTTTGACTCTAAATAATTGTCTAATCACCGTTAGCAGTCCTCACTCTCTCCAGCTCCTGAATCTTTATTAGTATTGCTTTGCTTTCAATATATTCTTTGAGGTATTTCCTTTAGCTAAGCCTCTTGATTTCATCCTTCAAATGTTAATACCCCTTAGTAGTATGTCTACAATTGCAGTGAAAGTAACACTATTTGTCATACTTTTACCTTTTTAGGTTATCTTGCATCTTCGTAAGGAGGTGCTATATTAGAACTCGCAGTAATGCCACAATTAAGATCTTTGTCTTAGGGATTGTAAGTGGGGTGTAATGGACAAAGTTTTGGGAGCATTGTGTCTATGGTCTCATAACTTCTTTTTGTTGTTGTTATCCCTTCATCACTTACCTTGTGTTTGTTGGCATCTTGGGGAGTTATTGCTTCTCGATCCTAATATACTTCTCCACAAGAATAAAGAACACTTCTAGTGTGGCTAGGGTTTTTCCAGTTGTAGACTTTCAAACCTTTTGGGGCCATAGATTCTACTAGATGATGCTAAATAGGAATTCTTGATTGAAGTAGGGAATTTTTGTATCACTTGGACAAAATAATTGAGGTAGTCTCCCAAGGACTCTCTATTCTTTTACTTGATGATGAACATGTATGCCACCACTTGGGATACTTGCGGTTGATAGGGAGGTTATAGAGAAAATATTATGCCACTTGTTCCCAACCCATGATAGGTCCAACTGGCATTTAGTTGAACCATATTAGAGCATGTATGCTGAGTATGGTGTGAAATACCTTGTGGTAGGTGACTTCACTTAGGTTGTAAAGTTCTATTCTAGTGAGTAAGTCGTTCTGGTGCTCTTAGGGGTCCACTATGAAATTAAACTTCAATAAGTTACCAATTTTTTCCCCTAGAGAAATCGCCTCTTCTAAGATAGCTGGGTAGAAGAGACTGCATCTCGAGAGAGTGATATCCAGATAAAAGTATTAACTTCTCGCTTCTCTTGATGGCTGAGGACCAACAAATGGGTCTAAACTTTGGCAACAATAGGCAGTTGTTGCGATAGTCGTCCACCTTTTGGGCTAGATAAGGGTTGATGTCTTGCTCTGAGTTCGTTCTTCGCTCTATTCTTTTCGGGGACCACAAAGCATGTTGACTCCAACGGAAGAATTGTAGTTGCTCCTAAAGGTAGTGTTCATCAGCATATGGCCATAGCTTGCGTGAAGGCATTCTTCGACAACATCTTTAACGCCCTTCGAGTCATCTACAATATTAGTTCTTTAGAAGGTGGGGTTTGCTATGCTAGCATCTCCTTCAGCGGTAGGTGAGCTTCTAGTGTTCGCTTCAGTGGTTCAAGCTGTTTGTTCTCCATGTTCTAGGTTTTTGGGACAACCTATTTGCCGAGGTATCTCGAGCTATAGACTTCATTTGCATTCTTAGTGCTCTTTCTTCTTAGGTAAAAATTCCCACAAATGATGGCAAATGATGATGATCAGATCTATCCCAGATATGAAAGCCTAACTACTTTGAGGTATTGTCTTGCCAATATATTTAGAGTGTGGGGTTTTACCTTGAAAAGGTGTTTCAAAGTATGGAAAATGGGAGGTAGCTTGTGAATTATTTCAAGTCCTCTACTCGTTTTGATGTGGGATGATTATGTATCATCATAGCTCCCTAGTTGAGGGGCTTGGGAAGAGGCACGTGGTCATCATTCCCACAAATGCTGCCAACATGATATTACTCGGAAATGGAGCCAAGATTCCTTCCAAAAAATTAACAAATTTTATTAAGTTCTTTTCTCTTGAACGAGTTACATAGAGTTAGAATTCTCAGTGTTTTGCAAATGATTTTTCATGTCCCAATTAACTCAGGAGTTAGTATTCAACAGATCCTTCTACTCGAGAAAAAGAATCAATGATAATATTTTTTTACTTTGATTTATTTAAATTCTCAACCATGTCTTCAAGTTTTCTATATTCATCCATCCAAATATGAAATTCATAACTATTTATTGAATCAAAAAATATAATTGTCAAGTCCTCGTAGGTAAGAATGAGAAAGGAGTCAAAAATTAAGAGAATATATTTTCCAATTAAAAAATCACAAAATTAGAGTTGTATTCTTAAATTTCTTTAATTTTAGCATTTGTTTTATTCACACAAAAATTTTATCAATACACATTATTAAAATACAAAAAAACTAAAGTTTTTTTTTGCATATTTCTTAAATAAGAAAACACGATTGAGTGGTACATATGATGAATAAAAAAAGTGGATAATGGGACCTGGATAAAAGCAATAATAATTTATAAAAATTAATAGGTAGAAAATAATCACATATATTTATATTTTTTTCTCCTTTTAATTTTGATGAGTGACAATCACTTTTTTTTTTTTTTTTCAATTTTCTAGTAGGTTTGAAAATAATGACATACGTTTGCATCCTTTTTTTTTTTCCCTCCTTTTAATATTGATAAATGAAAATAATCCTTTCTTTTCCCATGATCATTGTTTTGACAGCTTGCATTATAATATTAGTCGTATTGTATCTTTTCCAATCACGAATTATTACATTTCGGGGCTAACGTATGTCTTAAGCTGCTGTCTATTACAGGTGACCAATATGCATTATTTTTGAAAGCTAGCATATATTACAGGTGTGTCTGGATTTACACACCTAGTGTTAATCGCGAAAATTTCAATACTAAAAACTAATCCCGTATGTGAGTGTTTTCAAAGTTGTCATTTTAGTATGCAATCAGAAAATAATTCTAGAAATAATAAATTTATGTTCTAATAATCGACTGAGGGCCAAAAGGAATCAAATTTAATATGTTTTCGGCAATAAAAATGTATACCACATTCAATCTACTATTTACCGTATTTTAGGTACGGAAGACATCACTTGTTGAAGTTGGTATCTTATTTTTCTTGGACAGCACTTATTCTCAAAAATGGATATTAACATGTAGTTCAATAAATGCCTTATCTTTTTTATAATTGATATCGCTTTTTCAACACATGATAATTTTTTAAAATAATATAAATTATTGTTGTTTGAAATTGAAAAAAATTCCAAAACTAGAAGCTCATATTGTAACGGTCGAATAACAAAATAAATATGATTCCAATACTAACTTTAAGTACTATGTTTCGTCGGCTTAGTACTAGGTTTGAAGAAAATAGCACTAAATTGTAGTATTTGAATACTCTATGTTTTGTATTTAATACTGTATTTTTCAACAATATACCCGATGAACTTTGTGTTCTATTTTGGCTTAATATATTGGCTAGAAGAAATGTCCTTAACATTGAACATGAACTAAAATGAGTCACACGAAACAGGTTCACAACACTAATTTGTAATACTATATTTGATGGTTTAATTACCAAATATTAAGAATTCCGTACTGACATGCAAAACAGCAAATATTTTGCAACACTGTACTCAATGCATTTTATGGTGTATTTTAATTTGCCATATTGGAAAAACTACATATGAGAACATTTAAAAGACATAACGCTACAATATAAACGACATCTCATGAATATATCCATCCTAGTACTAAGAATCATCCTATCATAGTCAAACAAGAACTAAAATAGTTAAATTTGAAATATTTGAAATGTATTAAGAACAATAACATATTTCAGAAAATTAGTACCCCACTTTTGGAGATTAGTATGTGTTTAATGCAAAGTAATGCTTCATTTTAAGAAACTAGTATTGTGGTGGAGTGTTTTTTATACTCATTTGTTGTATTGGCTCATATGTTCCAATTTATTGCTAAAACAACCTGTAAGACCATCAAAATAATTAAATTATATTTTTTTTTTCTAGTAATGGTTGGGATGAACGCATGTTCAAATATATAGAAGATAAATACTCATATCCAATCACTTGTGTTCTCCTTCATACTAGTGTAGAACATTACTATAAGTGGTAAATGTATCATTTTTGACGTCATCATTGTAACACAAACATCTCATAACTCTATCTATCTAAGGATTAAGAATTCATGTTATTATAGTCGAACTACAACTGAGATAGTTAAATTTAACATAATTTAAAATACATTAACGTCAATGCCACATTTCATAAAACTAGTACCCTAATTTTGGAGATTAGTACTTGTTTAATGTAAGTAATAATTCTGTTGGGCAGACAAGGGCAATTTGGGCATGAGATATAATTTATCAGGAATCAACATATCAAACCCATAAATTTAATGACAAAAGCAGTATCCCATAGATAGAAAAATGAAATAAACATAGAATTATGTGGTTTGAAAAAGTCCACATACATCTATAGGGATTTTCTTTCTTCCACTATAACAGAATTTTAACGGTGTAAAATAACCTTTGAATTTGACATGTTCAAACCCCATACAAAAAACTCATTGTACAACCATTCTTATAACTAACAAAGAAATACTCACTCCTCCTTTTTAAATTACTCCATAGGTAACTCAAAATAACTATCACTTGAGTTCCAGAGCTTCACAAATATTGTCCTAGTAATCAAATAAACACTTCTATTTATAAGAGCAAACTACTTGACTATTTCCCCTAAAATAGGAAACCCAATTAGAAAGGAACCCTAATTCTTCAACATAAAAGTTGAAGAGATCAAATCTTTGGAGACTAAGAATTCTAATCAAACTTGATCTCCAAGTAACCAAATAAAACCCCAACAATCTCTATCTTAACAAGGTTTCTCATGTTAGTAATTAATAATGACTCGAACACAAAACAAACTACCAAATTCCATTGACCTTCAAACATACCACTACATATGTCAAATTAGTAAGGTTTTAACTCCAACTAACTCATCTCAGTCAATGCACATGCGCAGCCCATCAATAGTTATCATTGAAAAGGATAACTAGCCGGATTAAATTATCCTTCGTTGGGTCCAAAAGTCAAACGAGATTATCATTACACATCATCATTTTTCATATCAAACAATTATCTTTGAGGAAAATGAAATAATTTTCATACAACACTTTGCAAATTTTGTTTGCAGTTAAATACAACATACTAAATTTATTGAGGATAAAAAATATTTTAAAAAATGCATCATGTTATACAAGATTATAATTTTTTTAGACTTGTACTTATAAACATACTCTCCATTTCATTTGCTATTCAAAATCAATGAAAAAACCTCTTATTTTAGAATTGACTACAAAGAGGGATGAGCTGGTCTTATCCTCCCCACCAATAGGATTTCTATCACACTCATCTGTACCCTAGAAGCCCTTTGACGCACTCCACTTCAGCTTATCCCTTGAGGCCACCAAAGGGAATAAATTGTTATACTTCTGTCACTTCCTCTGTATCCCTTAAAGTCTCCATTTTCAAGACTCCACCTCTAACCGAATATTCATAGCTTTGGGAATCTATCTAACTAGCTCAAGAAAATTAGATTCTCTTATATCTTTAGGACATAGGCCGCACCACTAAAAGTACAAACCTCTCCAACAAGAATTTTGATATTCATCACTCTAATATCTATAACTCTATAAGTAGAACTATCACTCTATGATAAATTACATCTCTTTTTCAATTGGAGTGAGTTAAAATAATCCTTCGTAAAGCAGACATGTACTATGCATCCAAAATTCAAAATCCAATCATCTTGCGAAAAGGTATCCATACAAATAGAAGCTATAAGAATATCTCTATCATATGGCACTAACAAATTGTCATCACTACCATGACAATTGTAGCAAAAATACCCTTTTCTTTAGCCTTTGAACTTAATTTGTTATCCACATGTGCACCAATAGATCCTCTTCGATTACAATTTGTTTCTTAAGCAACCAAAGCTGACTCTTATCCCACTTCCTAGTTTTTTCTTTCTTATTTTTCATGGGATAAAATTTATGCTTTCACATGCTTCACGTTTAGTCTCTCTTTCCCATATAACAACTCTATCACCAAGCTATCGAAGGAATTTAAGAGCAAGGTAATAAGTAAAAAAGGGCTTTATGTTCTTCCTCAATTTTCATACAAATCTTTCATAGTTGGTCCACTAGTCCACATTAAATAGATTCATGTGATTTTTAATTTGTCACCCTCCAACATAATCAAACTTTAGCTTATATAATTATTACTTTAGAAGCATCTTTATAGATAAAGTCTTCTTGAGATACAAATTACTTAACGTTTATCCATAATCTTGGTGATGAATCTTATTGATAATGTTGTCCACAATACATAGTTGAATCTTCCTGTTGTGAATCCTTCATATTTATTGGCTTCCCTTGTATTTTCTTCAATGCCATTGCTAAGCTTTGTTGAAATGGGAGATCTTCCACCCTTTTTGCCAAAGAGGGAAATTGATATGAGCATTGGAGGCACTAGAGGGAAAGATGGTTACTTCAGCATTGAAGGGTAGAGTAGAGATTGCAATGTGCCAACAAGAGTAAAAGCAAAGAGGTTGAAAGATGGCTTTGCAAATTTGGCTAAGTTATTTGTTGAAAAGATGCATCAAGAATGAGTTGAGTAAGAGAAAAACATGTCAAGAAGCCAAAAAAAAGATGTTAGATAGCCTATCACTTTGTACTTGGTGTATAAAGCTTGAAAAGGCCCAAGAAGGTCAAAAGAAGTCCCAAATGTGTAGGACACATGGAGAAAAGAAAAGGTTGTAACCAAGTGAAACTCTTATTTCTAATTGAATTTGGGCATGGATTATTATCCGTAGGCTTAGTTTGTATCTTATTTTAATTAGGGCTTTCAAGAAAAGAATAAATACTCTATTAAAAATGTGTATGGTCGATTTTGATGAATATTGATTTATTTTTTGCATTTTTCTCTCAAGAAAAACCATGACTTTGCTTGTTACACATGAAATTAAATTAGTTCTTTTAGGGTACTAATTCCTTCTAGTGTTTATTCAATTTTTGATTCTTATTTCCAATTATTTGTGTTTCTAAGATCAATTACCTCAGGGGTTCAAATGGAGGGTTTTTATTATAGGGTTTATTCAATATCAATTTGTGTGTTTATGGTTTTGGGATCAATATATGCTTGGGGTTTTGTATCATTTGGTATCTAGAGCCAACTTAAGAAAAATTCCTATTTATCTTGCTTTTGTTCCCAAGAAAAAAGAATAAAAGAAAAAAAATGGAAAAAAAGAAAAGAAATTTGATTATGAATTGATTGTGGTTTTATGATTCTTTTACAACATTATTGCATATTCCTATCTTGGAGAACGCCAATTGAATGAAAAAAATTGAATTTGCAGAATATACACCCTAGGTTGCTCTAATTTTGAGAATTAAAGTTAAGGTTCTTGAGTGATTCAATTTGGGGGTTTTTTGACCTAGGCTATCAAATTCCAAATTGCCATTGCATAAGCTAAATTGGCTATATTTGATTGCTATTTGGAGTTGATTGTACATCAAATAGGTTAGAATTGAGTCATAATTGGCCTTCCATTAGGATTGACTGAATTCTTTGAATACTTTCTGTTTTATCATTTTTATTCACTCTTAGTTTTTTCTTTTTTTATTTCAGCCTAATTTGCATATGTTCACATTAGATAAGTAACATATTGTATTTCTGTTACTTAGTTCACATAAAAATCACATAATACACATTTTTCTCATGTGTCATCATACCATTTTCCTTGCTGGTCACATTTATTTTTTCTCTAGACTTTGTGCTTTTCTTTTATTGTTAGGTTTTTCATTGCTATTCCTATATAAATACTACTTGTGATTTTTTTTGAATTCAATTAGTTTGATTTCTGAAGTGCAACATTCACCATAGTCAAAAAGAGGTAAAAAGCATGAAAAGGGTGAGCACATGAGGGCAAAAGCTAGAATTGAGTGCAAAAATAAGGGTTCACATCTACTCATTGTTTAAAAATTTGGATCAAACCAGGTGATCGGACCGCTTGAACCGTCAACTACCTACTTAATTAGTTCAATTTTAGGTGAAAATTGAAAAATTAAAAAAATCACTCTGTTTTGTTAAACCCATTCAGACCAGTGGATGGACCATACTAGTGAATCAGTCATGATTTAATTGAACTAGACCATTTCATTTATTATTATTTTTATTTAATTTTTGATGAAATTAAAATTTTTATTAACTTGTTTTTGCCTAAGTACATATTCCAAAGGCTAAAGTACATCTTAGGAAATAATTCAAAACATTCAATGAAACGTATACAAGAAAATGCCCCAATTTCTTAAATTTGGAACTGCCAGAAGGTATAAAACTAAACATGATGTTGCTATTAGTGTTGTTACTGGTGCTGGAAATAGCAACCAAGTCTATGAAAACCTTGATGAGGATGGAGAAGTCAATGAAGATTGGTTATGATATCATTAAATTATTAATATGTTTAGACGTTAGAGTTGAGAGATTTAAATTGTGGTGATAATGTTATAATATTTAATCATGAAGTTTGGATTGTGAAGTTAGACAATATTATTGAAGCTCGATATGTTTTATATTTTGATATTTTATTAATTTTTATGTAATAAATAATATAAATATATATCGCATAATTATGTTGTCATGGTTTAATTATAGTTCAATTATGATCCAACCAATGGTTGAACTAATGAACCATGAACTGATAAATTTTTTAATTCAATGATCAACCTAATTTTTCGAACACTGCATCTACTTAAGTAAAACATGTGAGGGAGTGTCTTTATGAGGCTATTTTGCTAACACTTCTTGTAAGTGTTTTTTAAAATGAGTGCTATTCTTCCAAGGAGAGAGGGTAAGTAACTCTTTGATGAGGAAGTTAATATAACACTAGATATGAAGATGATGTACAAAGCATTTATTAGTCAATTTAGAAGTTGAATAGTAGGCTTGATGACATAGATGAGTGGAGAAAGGAGGTGGCACAGAATATTTTCAAAAATGGTAGACAAAATAGACTTCTATATAGATTTAATCAAGAGATGCTGGAGGATAAGTTTGATAGAAATAGTTTAGCTAAGAATAGAGGGGTTGAAACTTAGATTCAAAGCTATAAGGGACAACAATTTAAACACCATCAAGATGAAAATTCTACCATTTAAAGGTAGAAATGACACTAAAGCATACTTTGATTTCCAAAACTACTTTGAAGAGAAGAAAGTGAGATTAGCAGTAGTTGAATTCACTAACTATACATTAGTTTAGTAGGACCAATTAGTGCAATCTAAGAGAAGGAATGGTAAGAGACCTATTGAGGCTTTGGCAGATATGAAGGCATTATGAAGAAAAGATTTATTCCATCTTACTATTATAGAGAATACCCCAAAAACTACAAAGACTTATTGAAGGGTTTAAGCTAGTTGAGGACTACTATAAGGAGATAGAGATAGAGATGTTGATGATTAATACTAACATAGAGGAGGATGCAGAAGTGACAATGGCTAGATTTATCAGTAGCTTGAATAGAGAAATTGCTAATGTTATAAACTTACAATATTATGTAGAGAGGGAGGATTTGGTGAGTATAGCTATGAAGGTGGAGAAAGAACAAAACCAAAGAGGGGAAACCAAGTCATTTCAAAATTCCAACTTAAAATGGGGTTCAAAATAACAAAAATATGATGAGAAGAAGAGAGATAGGAGTTTAAGTTCCAAGGAAAAGAGGCTAGATGCATCAAGGAATAATGATAAGAAGTCCATTCCACAAAACGGTACTTCTAATTCTTCTTCTTTCACTAATACTTCCAAACATAGGGATATTAAGTGCTTTAAATGTCAAGGTTTAGGTTATTATGCAATTTAATGTCCAAATAAAAGAACTATGATTCTTTTGGGTAGTGAAATTGTATCAAAGTTAAATAATGATAATAAGTCTGATGGTAGTGGTAATCATATACCACCTTTAGAGCATATTACTAGTGATGAAGATAATGTTGAATATGCTGTTCATGGTGAATCTCTTATTGCTAGGCATGCGTTGAACTTGAATGTTAAGAAAAAGAGCTTAGAACATATAGAAAATATATTTCACACTAGATGCTTGATAGGTAGTAAGATGTGTAGCTTAATAATTGATAAGAGAAGTTGTGCTAATGTGGCTAATACTATTTTAGTTGAGAAATTAAGGTTGAAGTGTGATAAAAACCCTAATCCATATAGGTGCATAGTAGAAAGGTGAATATTACTAGGCAGGTTGTGGTACCTTTTATTTTTATGAGATGTCGTGATGAGGTGGTTTGTGATGTAGTATCCATGCAAGTTGGCTATATGTTGTTGGGCAGGCTATGGTAATTTGACAGGCATGTTATGTATGATAGGTACAAAAATAGATATTCCTTTGAGCATAATAGATAGAAAGTTACTCTTATACCTCTATCACCTAAGGAAGTTTACCTTAACCAGATAAAACTTCAACAATCTTCTTGTGGGAGTTTGGGTAGTGAGGTTAAAAAGAATAATGAGAGAAAAGAACAAAGATAAAGGCCCAAAGGCGAGTAACTGCACAAGTGCAAACACGAAAGAGGGATGTGCAAGAGAGAAGACATTAGTGAGTGGAAAGAGGAAAAAGAATGAGAAAAGTGAAGCAAGTGAAAAGAAAAAGTTAGTGAAGAGTGGAAAAATTGAGACAAATCAATATTTCTATATAAGAGAGAGAGAGAGAGAGAGAGAGAGAGAGAGAGATTTAGAGAACACCTTTCTAAGCAGGAGAGCTTTGAAAGTGTTTAGGTATAGGGAGGTTTATCATCTAAAACTAAGCTTAACCTTAATTTGCCTAGTATTTTTGTCTCTTTATTGTGAGAGTCTGATAATGTATTACCTAATGAGATGCCCACGGATTTATCATCATTAAGAGAAATTGAGCATCAAATCAACTATGTACCTAGATCTCAAATGCCTAACCTGTCAACCTATAAATGTAATCCTGAGAAGACAAAGTAGCTTCAAAGGTAAGTGGAAGAGTTGTTAGTAAATAGACATATAATGGAGAGCATAAGTCCGTGTGTTGTACCAGTGCTATTGGTTCCAAAGAAGGATGAAACTTGGCTGATGTGCATAGATAGTAGAGCAGTCAACAAAATTATGGTTAAGTATCGTTATCCTATCCCTAGGTTAGATGATATACTTGAAGAATTATATGGTGCATGCATTTTCACTAAGATTAACTTGAAAAGTGATTATCATCAAGTTAAGATAAAACCTAGGGATGAGTGGAAAACTGCATTTAAAATAAAATATGGCTTATATGATGGTTGGCTATACCATTTGATTTTACTAATGCACCTACTATTTTTATGAGATTGATGACCATGTATTGCATGATTTTTGGGGTAAATTTGTTGTTGTTTATTTTGATGTTATCTTAATATACAACAAATGCTTAGATGATCATATAATGTATGTTAAGGCTATTTTAACTGTCTTAGGAAGGAGAAATTATACACAAACCTTAAGAAATTACTTTGTGCATTGATAGACTTCATTTCTTAGAACACATGGCATTGAGGTGGATGAGAAGAAAGTGAAAGCAATTAAAAAATGGCCAACGCCTAAGATAGTTAGTGAAGTTATGAGTTTTCATGGATTACCTAGCTTTCATTGGAGGTTTTCACATGACTTTTCTACTATAGCTGCTCCATTAACTGAAATTATTAAGAAAGAAGTTGGGTTTTGATAGGGAAAGGAACAAAAACATGCATTCAATACATTGAAAGCTAAATTTTGTTATGCTAAATTCAATACTTGATTTTAGTAGGACTTCTGAGATTGAGTGTGATGCATGCGGGATTAGGATTGGTGTTGTTTAATGTAAGAAAAATGTCCTATTGCATACTTCAGTGAGAAGTTAAGCGATGCCAAGCTTAGATATTCCACTTATGATAAAGAGTTATATGTCTTAGTTTGTGCATTCGATGTTTGGAAACATTACTTACTTCCTAAAGAATTTGTTATACATACTGATCATAAATCTTTGAAACATTTAAAGGGCCAAGGGAAATTGAATAAAAGGCATGCTAAGTGGGTAGAATTTATTGAGGCCTTTTCATATGTGACTTGCTATAAGCAAGGAAAGGAAAACATAGTTGTTTATGCATTGTCTAGGAGATATACTTTAATCATTACACTTACATCTAAGATATTAGGATTTGAGCAATTTAAAGATATGCATGCAACTAATGTTGACTTTGCTGATATGTATATTGCATGTGAATGTGATGCATTTAATAAATTCTATAGACATAAAGGTTTTCTATTTCGTGGAATAGAATTTGTGTGCCTGCGAGTTTTGTGTGTGAGTTGCTAGTTAAGGAATTACATAGTGGTGGATTGATGGGTCATTTTGGTATGCATAAGACTTTTGATGGTTTGAGTGAGCATTTCTATTGGCCTGGTGTGAGAAAAGATGTTGAGAAAATGTGTTCTAAATATATTTCATGTAAACCTGTGAAATCTAAGTCTAAGCCTCATGGATTGCATACACCCTTACCTATTCCTACTACATCTTGCATTGATATTTCTGTAGATTTTGTGCTCAGTTTGCCTAGAACTAGGAAAGTAGAGATACAATGTTTGTTGCGATTGATAGATTTAATGAGATGGCAAACTCTATTGCTTATCATAAAACTGATGATGCCACTAACATTACTGAATTATTCTTTAGAGAAGTTGTGAAATTATATTGTGTCCCTAGACCTATTCTGATAGAGATGTTAAGTTCTTGAGCCACTTTTGGAAGGTATTGCGGGATAAGTTATACTAAACTTTTGTATTCCACTACTTATAATTGACAAATTGATGGACAAATTGAAGTGGTAAATAGAACATTGCGTTCTCTGTTGCGTGTTGTTGTAGGAAAGAATTTGAAATTTGGGAGGATTGTTTGCCTTTTATTAAATTTGCTCATAATAGATCAATACATTCTTCTAAAAGTTTCTCACCTTTTGAAACTGTGTATGGTTTTAATCTTTTGATTGTTTTGGATTTGATGCCTTTGCCTTTGAGTGATATTGCTAACTTAGATGGTAAAAACAAGGCAAAAATGGTTAAAACTATACATATGAAAGCATGTGAGATGATTGAAAAGAGAAATAGATTGACTACCCAAAGAGTGAATAAACAACGAAATTAGGCGGATGGGATCCCCTGCTCCAAATTCCTACTCCATCGCCTATTGCATTAAAGAGATGATGCCACGTGTATAGTTGACGAAAAGCATATAATGGTGAGTTTTATTTTTTCTTTTTCTTCTAATTTAATCCACATACATTTAATTTGTTGGGCTGCTCACTCCTAAAATTATAAAATGCCTCAAGAAAATTTTTTCATTCTACTTAATAAAACAAGCCAAACCTCGTAGTAAGCATTTCTTCTTTTTTAAATTATTAACAGAGCATATGTCCGCAATTGCTTTTATAGTGAAGAGACCATGTGAGATTGTCTTGATAGTATATCCTTTTTATGGAGCATATGGAAAAGATATTGTATATTGATTTCATGTTTAGTTTAGTTATTGGGATTTAATAGTTGTAGATTAAGGCGGAAGATGGAAACACTGTAAAAATGAACTATATTTTTATATTTTTAAAAATTAGTTCTTAATCCATATATTAGTTTATTGTTTTACAGAGCTGCAGGCAAAATTGCTTAATAAGAATGAATTACAAAGTTTCTCATTTATCATATTGTGTTTTTGTCCAAAAAATAGATGGAGTTGTCCCTTGATTGAAATTTGAAAGCCTGGCTGACAAGGAGTGATTGCCTACCTTAGCATGGCCATTAAGGCATTAACTTGAATTTGCCCACTGTGCTTAGCATGCTTGTGGGAAAACCATTTCTCCTGGCTATAAGTGTTTATAAAATGGACCAGGACATGGCAAGAAATTTGTAATTGAGTCTATTTCTTGTATTGCAAATTGATCTGTATTGTTGTAGATTGATGATTATCTAATTAGGGATTTTAGTGCTTGTTTTATAGTTTCTTTTAATTCCTCAGTTTCAATTGTTTGTTCGTAAGGTGATTTGGTTTCATAGAAATAAACCAGCGAGACTGTTAGCCTTTTGTACCATGTAAAGTGCTGTATGTGTTTACATTTATGGATATTTGCTAACACGAATAAACTTCAAACTTTAGTTCTAAAATCATATCACATTCTTTCAATCTAATGCTACTTAAAAAATAAAAGAGAATATAAAGAATTGATTAATTAATTTACTACCAATACTCTATTAGAATTATCCGCAATCTTGAAAGACTTGGAAATATGCTAAAAAATGAACATCACCAAGATTACAGTGGAAATGGATACCTTAGCAATTTTGCATCTGATTACAAATAAACAACCTCACTATTGGTCCTTGACCCAGATTATTGCTCAGATAAGGACCTTCATCAATCTGCTTCAACTTAGCTTTTCCCACATATATTGTGAAAGAAACTCCACTGCAAACATCCTTGCAAAATAAGAATGTTCAGTTGGTAGAAGCTTAATCATCCAGAAATCCTAAATCTGAAGGGACATTCTAACTATTATTCACATGGATGAATTTAAATGACCTTATTTCAGATTCAAGTGGTTGTTAATTGTTATAGGATCGTTTTTGAGGAATATTGCTCTCTCTTACGTGCCTAAAATTTGTGATAAGGAAGCTGATCCCTTAGTTGTTCTACGTGGAAAAATGGTCTTTAAAAAGCTTTCACGAGCTTGGTTTCTTCATCTTGAATTTTTGTTTGCATATACTACTTACAGATTTTGTCACTCTAGTTTTTTGCATGGAATGTGGTTCAAGATATTATGATTACATGATGTTACTTGGCATTGTGATTCTTAGGTCTTTTTTGCTATTTCTATTCAAACATTCTTCAAAGAAGTTACTTAAGCTGCTGGAGGAATGAAACAACTTTCATAGTTTTGCTTGCTGTTTCCATTGCAACGAACAATCAGAATATATGCATTTGCTTTGTGTTAGATCATCTAGCCAAGCTCAACCTGACATATTTTTAGGCTGCATCCAGTCATTTATGCACCGTTTTTTGGCCTTACTACCAACAGAACCCAAAAACTGATTCATTTTTGTCTCTTTCAATTTCAAACTTGCTTTGTATAGTTTTACAAATATGAAGCCAAGAGAAGCTTGCTATATATAAAGATAATGACCTAACACACACACACACACACAGAAAAAAAAAAAAACACCCTGATCATGGAGAACCATCCTCATCATTCTAAATTCAAGAGTTATACAATTTACCAACAAAATCATGAAAATGAATCTGATCCCTTCATGAAGAAACAAGGTAGATAGATATAAAACCATCATAACATAAAGTTTAGAATATGCTAGAAAATAAGGTTTAGACTATGCCTAACATTCAATCTCTAGAGCAACAAAATAAAGTTTTGAATAAACAACCATTTTATTGATAAAAAACCACTACTTAAATATGCTATTTCATCTCATTCTTTAATCAATCAAACAATATCCATTCAAATGTATTGTTAGAAAATAATAATAAAAAAATAAGCAATAACTAGGGCATAGTATTGTTCAATTGAGGCTCCTTGAGTCACCCTTTACACATATCACCATGTCCATCATTGATCTTCTCACATTGACTTTCAGGTACTAAATTATCCAACTAAGGCCTCTCAAATCCTTGTGGCATGATTAGTTGTTGCTTTACATGTGAATAACATTTAAAAAAAATTAAACATGCCCTTAAAAATAAAATATAATAATGTCTTTTCAACTATATATGTCACCATCTGTAGCAATTGCATTAAGCTCATTTGATTGTGTTGGTCTTTTCTTGGATAACAAGAAGCGTGATTAAGCTGTTGATGATTAATTGGATTCAAAATTTGCAATAAAAGAATAGAAAATATTGTAATTGTTATAAAAATTTATTTTTATGAAATATAATATCATTACAAGACAAATGATATCTTTGTATATCGGAATGGTTGCACATATGATGGTGAAGGCCTTTCAGTAGGATACACCATGTTTACACTATGCATACCAGCATGATATTCCTAATTTATTAAAAGATAAAGAAAAATATATAAAAAATATATGGGACTTAGACTAAGATGAAATGTATCAAATTCACATAAGAAATAAAAAATATATAATTAAATTTAAGAACTTGTGAGAGTTGCAAGAAGGAAGGTAATGAATTGGAATTAGTGGCAACTCTAGTGCTTAGACAATTTGCCCCATCATAAAGATTCTACATTTACATAGTTAATTATTTATAAGGTCAAAACAAATGTCACATTGATAGCAAGTAAGCCACATAGATATAAAAGAATTATGTAATGCTAAATTATACCAAGTCACAGCTCTTCGTATATACGATTGTATTTTTTGGTGTAGAGGTATTATTCTTCTTTGGCTTCTTTATGTGTACACTCTTCTCCAATCCACTTCTTGGCTTTTTTCCAGATTTTATGGATTTCTTCTCTTTGTTTTTCCACCCTTTTATTGTAATTTCATTAGATGCATTTCCATCATTGACCAATATAAATGTTTGTTTATCAGATAATTCAGAACTAGAATTTTCTTTTGCCACAACTCTTGATAAAATATTTTTTTGCAAATAGATTTCGATCCAGGAGTTGGTTCCATGGCTATTATATTCTCCAAACTTGTATCAACGTCCTCAATCATCTTCAAAAGACTACTTTTGCAATGCTAAATGTCTCCACAGTTAAATTAGTTGGTGTTGCTAACTAATTAGTTAAGCAACTCAATTCTTTGTTGTTAACTCCAATCATTTTCTTTTCATCCTTTTCATTCGTAGCTTTAACTATATCTACCACAAGCCCCAAAAATTGTGCCTCAACTGCTTTCTTTTTTGCCTTCTTGGTCCATCTCTTCTTAAGATACAACTCAAGAACTTTAACAATATTTCTTAAAGAAAGCACTTTAAGGGCATGTGAACATAATATTCTAGCAAACTCAAACTTTTTGCAACTACATGAAATAATATCTTGAGATAAGTCATATATAACAGTGTGCTGATAATACTTTCTAAAAGGCATAACCTTATACTCAAAAATTTCTCCACTCTCATTACATAATTCGATAGTAGAATCATACGCTTTACACACCTCATCTTGAAATAACTCAAACACTTCATGGGTATATATGCTACCTGCATGCTTTTGAATTTCAATAGGAAAAGAAAATATTAGTGTACTTTGACTAGTTCTTAAGTCTGTGTTATGGTCTTCATAACAACAATCATCAATTAATCTATTAAAGTGGTGGAAACGTGCAACAAATTATGCTTGTAACTCACATATCTTTTAAGAACACTATTTGTGTTTTCACTACTTTGAGTAGTTGTCATATGTGCACAAAATGTTTATTGGCCGTAAACTAATGCCTATTTTTCTCTTATTCTAAACATCCTTTCTAGCCACTTAATAGTTTGAAGTTCATATTTTTCTAACATTTCATGCCATGCATTTAAAAGCTCTTCTTCTTCCTTATAATCATAATACATGAACTAAAGTCCTTAGAAAGACTTGTAAAGTGTGCAAATATGCTGTTGAGATGGATAGATGCATTTTGGTAGATGTGCTAAATGCACAAATGATGGCAATTTTCAAGACACTTTGTCACTAAAGCTTTTGCCATTGCTACATCTTGATCTATAAAGATGGTTTTAGGTTGTTTTCCTAACATTGCTCTAGCAAAAGTATCTAATAACCAAATAAATATTGATGTAGTTTCATCATATAATAATGTTGCACCAAAGATGATAGTTTACTTGTGGTGGTTTACACCAACAAAAAGAGCAAATGGCCAACCTTCTTTATTTTTTCGATAAGTTGTATCAAAATACACCATATCACTAAGATGAGCATAGTCAGTCATCATTTGTGCATCGGCCTAAAGTATATTAGCTATCAAATCATCTTTATCAGCTTGAATTGCATAAACAAAATTAGGATCATCTAGTTGCCTTTGTTGCAAGTATTCAAGTACACCACCAGTGTCACCAATCTTCATTTCCAAAGTTCTCTTTGAACGCAAATAGTTTTTATAATCTTCAAAGATAAACCCAACATTTTCAAGTCCACCTGCTTGTTTAGTCATTAAGGAAAAACCTGCTCTTGGTGCTATTCCTAAGTTATCTATATTATCTGCTTGTGACGCTTGAGCAACAGTAATACTTCTGTGAGACCTCAACAAATGAGTTTTACTTGGACTCACTAAATCACGACCACTATGCTTGACTACAAAATTGATAACCTTATACTTACCAGAATAGCAACCATTAATCCTCATCATGGCACAACAGCCTTTTCTTGTTTTTGGATGATGAGATTTAACACCAATATCTCTTTTATCTTTCATCCTATGACCTTGGCATGCACAACAATACGATCTATCTATATCCTCCCGCTGATATCACTATGCACTGTGTGTTTTCTAACACTAAATTTGGCCACTCTTGCATATTCATTATAAAATTTATAAGCATCTTCTTCACTACCAAACTCCATACCAATTTTTGGAATTTTCTCCTCCAAAATGATTGAGTGACGCTAAATTATGAGATTTTTTTTCATTGGCATTCTCAAAGTCTTCTTCCTCCTCACTCATTTCATCACCAAAATCTAACTTACGATGTCTAGTATGACCATCACAATTATCTATATCCATTACTTATGAAATACAAGAAAAATCTAAAATCAATAAAAAGAATTTTGCGTAATAATAAATTTGTTTCAAGCAAAACATGAAATTGTTGAATTATATCAAATTAAATAATAATTCGATTAAGCACTAATTTTTGGTTGCAGCCAAATCAGTTATAAAAAACTTTGTAATTCATTCTTATTAAATAATTTTGGTTGTGGCTCTATAAAATAGTAAACTAATATATGGATTAGGCACTAATTTTTTAAAATTGTAAAAATATAGTTCATTTTTACAGTGTTTCCATCTTCTACCTTAATCTTCACTTTTGACCAAACAACCATAAAATCCCAATAACTAAACAAAACATGAAATTAATATACGATTATCTCTTCCACATGCTCTATAAAAATGATATACAATCAAGACAATCTCACATGGTCTCTTCCCTATAAAAGTGATTGTAGACATATGCTCTATTAATAATTCAAAAAAAAAAAAAAATGCTTGCCAGGAGGCTTCGGCTTGTCTTATTCAATAGAATGAAAAAATTTTCTTGATGCATTCTATAATTTCAGGAATGAGCAACCCAATAGATTAATGTATGTGGATTGAATTATAAGGAAAAAAAAAAAGAAACTCATCGATGTTTGAGAATTGAATTTTTTTGGACCCCACACACTACGCTGACAACTTGAATGGATTCCTTCCCTATTTTTCTTTGTCTTTTTTTTTAAATTTTTTACTTCAAGATTCCTAGATGGGAAAAATCTTTCCTTCTCCATTCCTTTCTTCCTATCCTTATTTTTTTCTTGATTTTGCTGAATGGGAGGATTTTCCTTGTTCACATAACAGATGCTGTCTTCACGTCTCCATTATATGATTTTTGTCAACTATTCGCATGGCATCATCTCCTTAATGTTGCAAGAAATGGAGAAGGAATTTGGAGCACGAGATCCAATTCGAGAAATAAGTGATATTTGAACCTGGTAACTGGGTTCAGGTTCATTTGAAAAAGAAAAGGTTTTTTAATCAAAGAAAATCCAAGCTTGATGCTAAAGGAGATGGTCCATTCCAAGTGCTGAAAAAGATTAATGTCAACACTTACAAGATTGACATTCAATGTGAGTATAAAGTTTTTGCTACTTTTAATGTTTCTAATCTTTCTCCCTTTGATATTGGTTCAGATTTGAGGATGAATCTTTCTGAGGACGGAGGGATTGATATGAGCACTAGAGGCGCTAGAGGCAAGATGGTTATTTCAGCATTGGAGGGAAATATAGAGATTGCAACATGCCAACAAGAGTAAAAGCAAAGAGGTTGAAATATGGTTTTGCAGTTTTGGCTAAGTCCTTTTTGTTAAAGAGATGCATCAAGAATGGGCTAAGAAAGAGGAAAACATGTCAAGAAGCCAAAAGAATAAAGTTGGATAGCCCATCACCTTGTACTTGGTGTATAAGGCTTGAAAAGACCGAAGAAGGCCAAAAAAATTCTCAAACGTGTGAGACTCATGGAGAAAAGAAGAAGCTGTGACCAAGTCAAACTCTTACTTCTAATTGGATTTAGGTTTGGATTATTATCCATAGATTTAGTTTATAACTTATTTTAATCAGGGCTTGCAAATAGAGTATAAATACTCTCTTAGAAACGTGTATGGCCGATTTTGATGAATGTGGATTTATTTTTTGCATTTTTCTCTCAAGAAAAACCATGACTTTGCTTGTTGCATCAAGAAATTGAATATGCTCTTTCAAGGTATTAATTCCTTCTAGTGTTTATTCAATTTTTTATTCTCACTCCTAATTATTTGCATTTTTAAGATGAAGTATCTTAGGGGTTCAATGAGGAGGGTTTTTATTCTAGGGTTTGTTCAATACCAATTTATGTGTTTGGGATTTTGAGATCAATATATCATTGTGGTTCCGCATCAAAAATTCCCTTTATAATCAACTTTTGAACCATGAACTAATTTATTAATGACACTACTTATCCTAAAAAATTAAACCTCAACTTTCAACTGCAACCAAAGCTGTGATACCAATTTGTTAGATGACAACTGAAGCAATTTGGGTATGAGATTTAATTTATTAGAAATCCACAAATCATATCCACAAATTTAATAACAAAAGTAATACCTAACATATAAAGAAAATAAAACAGTTTGTGGTTTGGCAAAATCCACCTATATTTGTAGGAATTTTTTTTTCCCACTATAAGAGAATTTTATCAATATAAGATAATTCTTCAATTTGATATACTCAAACTAAAGACAAACAACTCCTTGTACTTCCACTCTCATAACTAACAATGAAATATTCACTCCACTTTTTCGTGTTGCTCCACTCATTATTGTTTTAGAGTTCCAAGAGTGTTATTTCAGTAAATAAATAAACTTCTCTATTTATAAAAGTTGATTACTTGACTACTTTACCAAAAATTATGAAATCCAATATAATACAAATCCTAATTTTAAAATATAAAAGTTGAAGAGACCAAACCTTTGGAAACCAAAAATTCTAGTCAAACTTGATATGCAAATAGCCGAGTTAAATTCCATCAACTTTATTCAATAAAATTAGTACTACAGTGGAGTGTTTTTGTAGTCACTTGTTATATGGCCTGCTTGTGTCTCAATTTATTGCTAAAACAACATATAAGACCATCCAAAATAATTAAATCATACTTCTTCCAGTAGTGGTTCGAATACCCATGTGATCAATTAGTTGCAAGAATAGTGTAAATCATCATTGTAGGTGGTAAACATATCATTTGAACATCAACATTGTAGCACAGATAATATGTCATGACTATATCTTTCTTAGGACCAAAAGTTCATGCTATGATAGTCAAACCAAGGACTAAAAAAATTAAATTTAATGTAATTTGAAATTTATTGAGAATAATACCATATTTTAGAAAATTAATACCCTAGTTTTGGCGATCAATACTTGATTGCATAAACATCGTACTTTATTTTTTAGTATTAGTACTTCAAATCCACATAATTAATACTATATGTTAACAATCCATATTTGCCATTTTGATACTTGAAAACATGCTTAATTGGACTCCTTTTAATCCCCAGTCAACTATCATAACATGAGTTTATTAGTTTTAGGATTGTTGGCATGTTTGCACGCAAAATGACAACTCTTAATGCTTTTTCTTATATGTAAGTAGTTTTTAGTACTACATTTTACATTATCAATACTAGGTATGAAAAATGAATGCTATATATAGCTTGAAAGATAGTGGATGCCTCAACAACCTATAACGTATATTGGATAATCTTTTTCGACATACGTTGGGACAATAGCTCAACATGCAAATCTATCTAATAATTGAAAAAAATTTAACCATTCATATTAATTATCTAATGATGTGTTAATCATCTGGTAATAATAAGTAATAGCATTATGATCACCCAGTAACATTTATTCAGAAATTAATGTCACCACTCCTTTCCCAAAAGAAGACCAAATCATTCATGCAAAATACAAGTCACAGTTCAAAATCATTCATACAAAAACTATGTACATTACTCTAGAATATAGTAAACTGAGTTCATGGTCTAAGATTGTCTCAACTATGTGAGCCCTGTATCAATAGGACACATATTAATTCCTTGAGCTATGTGAGGCATTATGGGGAACAATGAGAGTACATAATTTAGATTTGCTCCTCTCCAAGCGAAGAATTAAATATAGATGGGACTGTGTAAAACATTCCTGCATATATAACCAAGGTTCTAAGGACAGAATTAAAAATACTGAAATTTTAAATATTTGTATCAAAATTACTATCGCATAATACCAGACAAAGGCTTTGATACTACAATCACAATCTAAAATATTGAAAGCTTGAATTGTAGTACCAAATTACTTGCACACAGTATTATTTATAGTTTATGCTAAGTTTGTCTGAATTGAAAAATGAAAAGAAGGATTATACATGATTAACCCCATTTATACAAATCATAATTTGAACTCAAGCATATAATTACTAACATCATACACTTAATACCTAAATATGCATATACCAAAATTTTGATTTTTGGTACCGGAATACTTGCATACAATACTGAATTGGAGGTTTTGGCACTACAACTATAATTTAAAATATAAAAATCAAAATTTTGATACCAGAGTTATTTATTGAAAATACGGATCATAGTTAATGCAAAGTTTGTTTGGATGAACAACAAAGATGCGTAAATTTGATTGATCCTCTCACACACATCATAATTCAAATGAAATATCTAATTACTAAAGTTAGACATTTGATAATTGAAACATGCAATTAAAACAATAAATAAAAATTAAATTTTCATTTTCCAAGTATGACGATACGTGTTGCATTAATATTTTCTTTAAAGAAAACTGGATGAGGGTGAATTGGGTATTACAAAATCAAGTATAAAACAATTAGAACTAAATATATATATATATATAACAAGAGTGAAAAAAAATAGTTAAGAAAAATTCTTTCATCATTTCAAGAGAAAAATAATAGAGGTGTAAATTAAAAAAATTACCTTGCAATCTCTGCAAATTGGGGTGAAAATGAAACTCTTTTTGTTTGGACAACACAACAATAGTGGGTGAAGGTTTCGAAGAGAAAGCAACAAGGCGCAAATTGGGAAAGACAGAAAGACAAAGGGATAGGGGTTTGGGAAAGAGAAATTGGAGCAACACAAATGGCCTCCGATAGCAAGTCATAAACCGTAAAAGAGAGTGAAAATGTAGATAAAAACACGCTTGAAAGAGGGTTTCTTGTGGTCTCAAATATACAAGTTAAAAGTATTTTTGCACTTTTTCTCCTACTAGGAAAAGAATACCAAGTTTTATTTTTATTTGGGAGTGCGGGTGGGTCAAATTTATTCAAGTGGGGATTGAATACAAAAGTTAAGGCCACACAATTTTCCACAAGTAAGCCTTTGAAGTAAAATTTTCCATCATAAACACAAAAATCTCTTTATTCTCTTTCAGAAATGAAATCACAGGCAATCATAAACTAAAGTAGTGTTATTTTTCTGTAACTAGCACCATGAAGGATGTAAATTTATTATAATATATTTTTATGGGTTGTGCAGAAATCGGGTGGGCGGGAATGCAACTTCAATCGAAGAGAAGAGAATCTTCATGTTGGTAAATCGTATCTGGGTCCAGCTGCTGCGAGTCAAAGTAAAGCCTCTATTTTTGAAGTTAGAACAGACTTCCAACCTGTCATACTGGAAAAAGTTCATCATTTCTTTATCATTGACCACTACCCATTCATCTCCTCTGTACAAACAGAAAAAAACAAAAAATTACTCCTTAATCCTTATGCCCCATGTTTTCATTGTATGCATACATACATAAATTCATTTATGTAATTAAATAAAAAGCCTATATATGTAGTCCAGCTGGTCCTCTTCTTGCCAAGCTAATTAATTGCAAAAACCCAGGCCCAACTCACTTCTAATATACCCATCTAGCGATCTACCTATTATGTTTATGAATTCAGAGTGCTAGCTATTTCTATTCGATTTAAAGCAAAATTACTCCAAAAAAAAAAAAATATGGGAATGAGCAGCAAGATTAATCAGATGATGACCGCCCCATTTCCACGCTGCTTCCACCGCATCTCCTGCGTGCATCTCCCGCCGGAGGATCACCTAAAGGGAAGCAGCCGCAGCCGCAGCCGCAGCCGCAGCACTGCCACCACCTCCATAATCAAGCTGATACAATGCGATGGCGGCGTCAGGGTCTACGACCGACCCATCAAAGCCCGGGAGCTAATGGAGGAGTTCCCCAAACACATGGTCTGCCGCTCCGACTGCTTCTACATCGGCCAGAAAGTCCCCGCTCTCTCCCACCACGACCGCCTCCAGCCGGGCCACAACTACTTCCTGCTCCCCGCTAATTTCTTCCAGTCCGCCTTGTCGTTCACCTCCTTCGTCCGCTGCCGATCCTCTATCCCGGGGCGGCCGCTTTTTGAAGTTGAGAAGACTCCGTCGGGGAGCCTGAGAATCAAGGTCACCGAAGAGATGATCATCCAACACCAGGATGAAGAAGAAGAGGAAGAAGAAGCAGCAGCAGAGAAAGGGCAGAAGATCATCGGAGTATGCACAACTCCACAGCTTCGGAAAGACTACGAGCAGCTGGTAGGGCGGCGCAAGCATTGGAAGCCAAAGCTGGACACAATTGCAGAGAAGAGCAGCCACCAGAAGAAGAAAACCAGGAAGAAGAAGAAATCAAGTACAGTAGGAGGATAATATTGACATTAATGTAGATATAGATTGTTTATATATTGTAGGGATAAGCCATTAGTCTCACTCTTCAGGGATTCAATCAGTCCATACTTATAAATACATTATACGATCCAGTTGGTGTACGTTTAGAAGTATAATCATGTTAGTTTAATTTGTTTGTAGCTAGAAAAATTCTGGCAGAGATTGATCATCTTCATTCAGCCATCAATAATAGCCAGGAAGTCAATCAATCAATAGATTATAGTTCAGTCACTGCTCCATGGGAAATTATTCAGAACAAAGTGAGGGATAACTTTCTTTTTCTTTTTCTTTGAAACGTTGCAGATTTTTGTAAGACAGAGGAACAAAAAATGGAAGACAAAAAGCTTTATAAAATTGCCCTGTCCGAGTCATGTTGTGAATCAACAATCTCAATAGTCAATACATTACATGTTTTTATGGATAATAATTGATTCCTACACTTTGAAAGCCAGTTGGTGTTGTGGTGCTTACAATGACACGTCAGTTCTAAAGCAGTATCCATATATATATATATATGTTATGTTATGTAGCATTAATGCTCTTTTTTATTTATTTATTCAATATATTGTGATAATTGAAACTCCATGGTTTCAAATTCCAAAAGAAAGAAAGAGTAGTGTTATCTTTAATTAAATGTTTCGCACAAGAAAGAAAATCAAGAAAGCTTAATTAGTTTATAATAGTACTAAATTAAATTAAATGTTTGTGAGTATGGAGGGATGAATATTGAAAAATAAATGCGATGGCTAGCGACTAGACTAGAGTGATTGGACAAAGTTTTGAATGAAGAAAATGGAAGTGGGGCGGAGATGAATTGATGGGTAGCTGTGAGCTGAGCTGAGCTGTGAAGAAAAAGAAAAAGGCAAAGAGGACAAAAGAGTAGTCAAATGGAGTCAGCTTCTGGATCTATTTAAATTTAAATTTAAATGTCCTAATGCCCCCGACCCCTTTCTTCATTTCTTTCTCACGTGCGCTGCCGCTGTCAGCCACAGACATCTAATTTCGGCTTCTTTTTCAAATAACCACGATATTTAACTAATTTGGCACGTGGTGTGTTCGTCAAATGCTTTCATACCCAACTTCATATTTATTCAAGCACGGACACCCCCCCACCTTTTCTTCGTTTACTTTTCTTGCTTCAAGTTTTTGACTGAAAACACATAACATTGTCGTATAAAATATAGCCGACCTTTTTTGAAGCTTTATTATGTTGATTATATTGCTAGCAAGACTGTGTTTGACTTGGAGTTTACAAGATTACACCATTCATTTACAAGTGCAATACTGTATTTTACAAAGAGCTGATTTTGTTAAGTCCAAAAACTGTGATAATTGTAAAACATTTTGAATTTGTATCGAAAAAGAAAAAGTACCATTTGGTTTTATTTTTAAAATCTCTTTTTATGTTTTCTATTATTTTAAAAATAAAACACATCATTTTATTTATATTTTCACTCAATATTATTCTTATTTTTATTTTCTAAACACATTTCCTAACAACATATATATTTTCTTTCAATGAATGAAGATTGGTGTAGCAATCAAAAGCTAAAGTTTCCCAACAGAAACAATCTAGCAGGTGTGTTAGATTGGAGACTCCACCCCAAGGTTGGTTAAAATGCATTACCGACGCAATTTTGAATCAAAATAATTCATCTTTTGGTGCTAGAGCAATCTTAAAGGGATGATCAAGGAAGATTTTGTGCTGCTTTAGCTATTCCGCATAGAGGAAACGTTCAGCCTGACGCTTGCAGAAGTTTGTCTTTTAAGGAAGCATTTATTTGAATCAAGGAAAAGAACTTATCTCTTATAGTTTTTGAGTTGGATGCTTGCAGAAACTGTCTTTTAAGGAAACACTTATTTGAATCAAGGAAAAGAACTTATCTCCTATAGTTTTTGAGTTAGGTGCTTTACTAATGATAAATGCGCTATCTATTTATTCTGTTCATAACTCTTATTTTGCCTCTATTATTGTAGATTGTAAATCATTTCTTTCAAAAATTCCATCCTATCGAATTGATTTTGTTCGACGTTTAATAAACTAGGCGGCTCATTGGGCCATGATTTCTATGACAGGACGCTATATGTTGGAAAATTATATTCTTACTTTTCTCTATGATGTAATTGCTGTTACTTCGGAATGAAACTTTTATTTCGAGGAAAAAATATATATATATATATATATATATTTTCTAACATTTTGAAAATAATAAAAATTAAAATTAAAAATAAAAATAAAACCAAACGGGCTCTGTTATGGTCATTCATAGCATCATAATTTCACAACCATCAATTACCTATATAGACATAGCATAATTATGGCGACAAAAAGCGCGACAATCTTATCATTAAGCAATACTTGGTAATTTGAGTTGGCATTCCAACTACGCTATAGATGGGGAATTGTATAGACGAATCCGTCCTCGCTCTTAGAGACTACTTATCAGTGGGCAAGACGATGCCTTACTATGCCTCGTGCCTCATCCAATTCAAAGTTGGCACTAGAAAATTCTGTGCTACTGAAGAAAGCATTCAGATCACTAATTCCATAATCAAGTGCCTGCATCCACAAGTTAGCTTTTTTACTTTGTCACCATCCTTTCAATGTCGAAGGCCAAAAAAAGGAAAAGAGAAAAAAGAGAACAATCGATGATAACAAAAAAAATTGAAACCAACATGAATTTAATCTTACCTTGCTCTGTAGCTCCTCCACTTTAACATCCACGTATGAAATATTTGCAGTAGAACCGGACAAAATTTGTTCAAAATGAAGAGCATCCTTCACAAGTACTCGCAGAAGGTGCAAAACAATTCCATTGAAATCCTTTTTGAATATCATGTATCTTTTGAAGCTCTGCAACAAGTTATTAAATCATTTTCAGTTCATCCTCCACATTACAGTCTAGAGACAAGGCTTCGTTCAGAAACAAATAACAGCGTAATAGATAATTTGGGTAACGAGGACCCTTAGTTGATAAACAAATTTGAACTCCAGAGAGCTTAAGAGAACACAAGATTAGAGATTTAGAAACATTAACATGCACTTTTTCATGCTTACTCCTTCATATGGAGTCACAAGTTGCCGGGACTATTAGCATGCGGTGGTGTTGGTGTGCTAGATTTGGGAACAACTGAAAGGTAAAGGCTTGGAAATGGAAGGAAATAATTGAGGGACTGACTGATTGCTGGGTTCGTAAGTATGTACCTTCTGCAAAGCTTTCTGCACACCAAACTTTTGGGTTGAGATGAATGAATCCAGTAAAACACGAATAGCCATGTCCACATCCTCCTGAGTCACATGTTGCCTAAGGTGCATTCTTGCATGGGCTTCAGACATCCGTATCATTGATTCTATGTGTCTTACCGCAATAGGAACTCCTTGTCCATGCTACAAAAGTAAAACAAAACAAGACCATCCATAGCGAATCAGTTCACAGACTTATCTGCAGTATAACTTTATGAGGAAAATGATACGTGTAAGTTGAATCTCACTGATGATTCTCTTCGTAATTCAGCATAAACTTGTGTAAGCTTGTCCAAATCTGCATCATGCAGTCTTGGAAACACATTCAGCTTGGCATAGGTTATGTACTTCTTTAGCAACTCTTGGGGTATTATCTGCAGAAAATGAAGAAGCAATCCACATCAGAACATACACGTAATTATGCCAATAAATTGACAAGTGAAAATAACAAGAGATGGTGATTAAGACCTCAGTATCAGCTTGTCTTGCTGAAGTTTGGACATCATCTTGTGAATTGGCCACAGACCTATCATCAAAATTGACACCTTTAGGCTGTGATTTGCAGTGACTATCAACTACAAATTGTGCCAGCATCTCATCAGTTACTGGGTCAACCACATCCTGCATACATTATGTAATTTCCCTATTAAGGAACCCTGATTACGATGATTGAAGTAAAACCGACGGATTAACATGAAATTCAAATGCAAAAGCAGACCTTGACAACACAGAGAATATCAAAGCGAGAAATAATTGGATCAGTCAATTCCACATTTTGTGAAAATGTCTTCGACGAATCATATCTGCAAGAGACGATTCACCAGTAAAAAAACTAAGAATGGCCATGGGACAGATGAAATATGGAAAAATTAAAGGAAAAAGCTAATCTCTTAAAATCATCACACCCTGCCTTTTATGGGGGACAAACTAAAATAAATTCTAACCTATGCAGGATACTGGATAGTATAGATATGGCAAGAAGATATATCAAATTGGAAAAAGTCTACCATTATTATGCATGCAGACGCATTTCTATCTTGGTTCTCTGTAAAATACATAAGGAAAATTTTCTGGAGTTTTCATTGAATTCAAAGATGGAATCAAATTACTGGGAAGCAAAGACAGTGCATTAAAGCAGGAACAAAGAGCAATTTGGAAACATTGCCACCATCTTACAGATAACTTTTATGACGATTCAATCTAGTTTGGCTGAAAACAGGCACCAACAGGATGCACCGTTTAGATACTATCAGTTGTTTGGCAAAAGATAAGAATCTAAGCAGCAAAGGTGTTGCTATTTCCAAATAACATATTTGGTAACTCATAAAAATTTGACTTCTATGTACCTTCCTCCAATAGGATTTGCTGCAGCAATTACAGAACAGCGAGCTTGAAGAGACGTGACTATCCCAGCTTTTGATATGCTAATACTCTGCTGCTCCATTGCTTCATGAATGCTTACCCTGAATAGTAAAGAATTTTATTAGCAGGATGATATAGAAACCAAGTTCATGTGTCCATTATTCAATTTCTTACCTGTCCTGATCATTCATCTTATCAAATTCATCAATAAGACATATGCCTCTATCAGCCAAAACAAGAGCCCCTCCTTCTAGAGTCCATTCCCTTGTGACTGGATCCTTGTGAACTGCTGCTGTGAGTCCTACTGCAGAGGCTCCTTTTCCAGTGGTGTAAACAGCCCTTTGTCCAGTCTTTTCAACATACCTAACAATTTGTTCTCCTAGTATTAATCTATTGTTCACAAAATAGCAGGCCCTTCAAGTTGCATTTATATTATAGGACTAAGATTTGAGGAAGGATTTAGAGGTGAAAATTTCAAATGACTAAAGAGATAGGTTGGGTTTCCAATACATAGAAATTATCAAAGAATCAAAACAATCTTAGCTATCCAAACAAGTGTGATGGATTTGATATTAAGTGTCCTCAATTCTTAGCTCTCAATTCCTTCTCTCCAAGCACATTCAAAATTTGTTCTTACTTGAGGAATTGAGACTTGGCAGTTCCAGGATCACCGAGCAAAAGTACATTTATATCCCCTCGTAGACGGTGTTTCCCTTCAACATTTTTCTCTTGGCCACCAAACATAGCAAGAGCTATTGCAGTCTTTACGTCCTCATGACCATAGATTGATGGGGCTATTGACTTGATAATCTGAATAATGAAAAGCAAAAGTGACAAGGTAAAGAAAACCGGTTAAAAATCAATTACAGGGGTAGAACTCATATTCGATTAACATTGAACCTACATGTTCTCCAATTCGTGGGTCTTTTGCCAACTTTTCAATTTCTTGTTTGTCCTCTTGGGTAAGCTTGTAAGCTGAAAAGAGGTCTTGTTTCTTGGTGATATAATTTGCTTCAATCACAGTGGCAAAGACAGGAAATCCGTTCTTCGTATTCAAAGACAAGTCAAAATTGTTGGTATATATGCCAGTCACCTCCTGGATTTTGAAAATGAAGCATGTCACATGAGTCAATAGATTATGAACACTAACTTTAAGCGTGGTAAGAAGTTAAAGTTCAGATATGAGAGATTTACAATCTCTTCTCCAGGTCGGGCACAATCAATGAGATCATTCAACAGTATCACTTCCTTGTATCTTGGAAGTCGACCAGCGGGAACAATTCCAGGGCTTTCTTGGAGAGTTAATTTCTGGTAGTTCCTATATATTGTCTGCAGCACAGAAGGAAATTAATTAGCACCGTTTCAGTTGCATTTAATAGAAGCAAGGACTATCTGAGTATCCACCTGCTCAATGTTAACCGTAAATGGACCTTTCGATTGACACTCCGGACAAGAACCAACTTTCACCTCTGAATATGAATTCTGGAAAAAAGGCCCCAAAATTGCCCCACATTTGTTACAGTCATATTTAACCTGCTGCAACTGGGGAAAGACTCCAGATCGCCGAGTCACTACGCCACCAATTCGAATCATAGTGTTCAAATGTATCTGCCTGCAGAACACAAATGGAAAGCAGATTGTCAATATCACATAAACCCCATGCAAAATTCTTTATACAGTCATTGCCGAGATCAAATGCATTACCTAATGTTGCGTATCTGATCATACACTGGGAGGTTGGTGATGCGTACATAGATTTTTTGATGGATTTTCCGGTAATTTGGATGCAAGTCAAAAACAATCTTATTAGCAACTTCTTCCATAACCTCAAGGACAGACTGAGGAGCATCTGCAAGCCAGATTGCAATGTTTGGATGGATATAGATGAATTGTTTGTAATCAATCTCAAGGCTACACTTGTTAACTGCAGGTAGAAATGAACAAGTTAGTACAGGAACTTATATCATATGGATTTCTCCACTAATAAATTGAGGCTTACAATTAGTCTAAAGTTATAAAGAAAGGAGCTTCTTACCTGAGACCATTTCATTGATCTGCCTTAGATACTCAAAATCTCCATGCTCACTCTTTGGGTTCACGTACGTGAGCAAGAAGTCCTTGAATTTCTTGGCAATGAATCGCCTCACTTCATCTCTAGTAACCCACTCTCTGAGGGTTCCCTGAACCCTATACATCTCAAACTCACCTTCGTCATTCTCTTCATCCTATATCAATAGCCAATCAATCAATCAATCAAGTTGTGTATACACATGCTACAAAGGAAATTAATTGTAATGCTTAGCATTCAGGGCAAGTTAAATATGAGCTAAGAGAAATCCCATACATCATAAGGGTCATCATCTGTCTGATCAGTCATGGGTACGTCATCCCTAGAGTTCCCTCGTTGCGATCTACCTGGTGAACTGGGCATTCCATCAGTGTCATCCATGCTTCTTGGAGTGGTTGGAGGCCTAAAGTCAGGCCTGGTTCTTTTTGATGGTCTGTAGCTGTCATCATCAGTGTCTGCAATCAGAAATTCCAGCATGGAGCTTTGTCAGTCCACAGCATGGTCCATGTGTGACCAGGTCACAGGCTCTTAGCATACGTATGCTACTATCTCTTAGGATAGAAAGACATTATTTGCAATTTGGACACATTTTATGCGAGGATGCTGCATCAACTGAATTCAGCGACAAGCCTTAACGCTCTTTCAAAAGGTAATCCATCCAAATTTAGTTCCAATTGAATTCTTGGTCACAGACAGGTGCCACTTGTCTTGGTTATGATTAACACATTCAGATCGCTGAAACATTGGACTATATGCCCATTGTTTCGGTTATCAGTCTAAGGCATTCAGATCAGACCACAAATTTTTGTCTCCTTCCAGTACTACAGAATCTTAACAATATAATAGTATTCACGTTAGTTTTCACAAAATGGATATAGAGAAGGGCATACTGTTAAAAAATGAAGAGAAAGAAAAATAAGGTTTTGTAAACATAATAGACATGTGTAACCGAAATTTAGATTTATAGTGGTGAAACACCCAAAAATAGAAAGGATTAAAAAAAAAGAAAGCGGACCTTGGTCGTGAAGAAGCTGAGGAAGCTTGCGCTGAGAAGCACGTGCTTCTTTGGCGTCAAGTTCCATCTCCGCAGCTCTGCGGTCAGCCATGATCTGGCCTAAATCCCTCTCATCCTCCATGGAATCGTCCAGCCCCACCGACTCATACTGGTCCTGCTCAACCATCCTCCGATAATCACTACAGTAATTAAATCATTATCCATCGGTCATCCATGGTTTAATAAAAAATAACAGTGTAGTAGCCTCGTTATGCTATTAAAAGAGTATAGACCATAACATGGGGAAATGAACGAAAGACTGACTTCATGAAATTGTCGTTGAAGAGGTCCTCTCCTTCGTCTTCTTCATCGTTTAAGTTGTCATCCTCAAGCTCGTCTCTGATGATTTCAGGATCAACAGAGGCTTCTTCGTCATCATCCGTATAATTCTGGCTGGTGTTGAACGGCAGCTGGTCAGTGTTGAATCCAGTGGACGTAGGGGAATCAGGGGTTGACGGGGGATTCCCATTTCCGTCTGCTGCATCGCCTCCTGATTTGGATGAATCATCGTCCCTCGCCATTATCACTCAAACAATTCTTGTATCACGGTGTGTTGCGTGCGAGGGAGATGCGGCAGAGTAGAAAGGTATCCTAAGTAGGGCACCCACATCATCCCCTTAATCGCATTCCAGAGAGTCGTTGGTTTTGGCGGGGAGTTTTCGCGCCAAAATGGGAAGCCCAAAAGGCCCAATCACGGGCAGATCCGTTTTATGAACATAGAATGAGAGTCCACTTTTGTTTGGGTTCGTTCAGATCGGGATCGGGTTAGGCATGACTCATAAGGACTCAGCAATTGGTAATTCTTTAGCCAAATTGATCCGATGATAATGAGGTCCAAAACCCAAACAATACGGATGCATCATAGATGGAATAATAAATATATAAAAACCATTTGTGCTTTAGTTATTCTTCTTATTAATATAAACTAGCATTGTCGGCACGCATAAAATACTTTTAAATAATATCATTTGCAGATATTATCACATTCGTTACATTAAAAATTGTCATACTTGTAGAATTAACAATAATTCGGAGACCCATCTTCCTTCCACTTGGCAGCCATTTGCTGCTTAAACAAATAATGTGCGTTTGATCATTCTCTTCTCCGAGAAGCACATTGAACGACAAAAAAAAAGAGAATAAAAAATTGCACAAAGTAAACGCGATATGATAATAATCAAGTTAATTTGCAAAAGTTTACTATTAGTAAATGTTTGGCTTTGTATGAACTCTGCACTCCATCAGCTAAAATTTCCGGTAAATTAATTAAGAAAAGAAACAACCTTCACTTCCTGCAATTTTCGAGTCCAAAAAATCTGAATCGAAAGCTCCACAAGACCAGCAAAGCTATTTCCACAAACCCATATATTTCAACCAAAAACATATTCCAGCAGCCAAAAAGCAATTGAAAAATCTGTGTATTTCTAGCAAGATTAACCATGCCGCCACAATAAATAGCATCACAAAAATGAACACCAATTCTGACAATTCTATTCCATAACCAAAAATAGAGTAAGATTATATTTTATTGGATTAATCCTATTTTGCTTTTGGTGACCTTAAATTGCATTTAATTTAAGCGAATTTATAATCATAGACTTTTGAATTAATTATAATTTCTATTTAATATGTTTAAAAAATAAAATGATGCGTTGGGAATAGAGAATATTCGTAAAAGTCCCCACATCTCATTGGGTATGGAGGAGGGGATGGAGATTTGATTTGGGAAGCGGGGACCAGTAATCCCTACCCAACCCTCCCCATTCCCATCCCTCATCACCTTGTACCATATTCATGCACATAGCACCGTATAGAATATAGCACTAATTGTAATACTCATTTCAATGGATTTATTATCGTTGCCATCCCTTGAGCCTATGGTTAGTGATGAGGGTATAATAGGTCTCTAAGCTAACAATCTCATAAACCGTGGGGGTTTCTTGTGAATTGTCAAAGTTCTCAAATGTTTTTCGTAGGCTCTACAAGGAACTGTTTAGAGAAGGTCATGTTCTTCTTTACTACTTGAGCAAAAGATCTTTTAGCTTTTGATGCACAAAAAAATATAATTGGATATTTGGCCATAAATATATTGAAAGTGCTCACATAGGTGTAAATGAAACATATATGCATACCAAACAGAGTCTCGACTGCTGGTCTCTTCACCTTGGCATTTTTCTTCTTTCACTCAATTGCCAACAATTCCACAAAATAGAAGAGATTCAATGTTAGTGATAATAAAACTACGAGCATATAATTAAGGGTTTACTAGAAAATTCAATTGTAGAATGATGCTATACTGCAAGCAATACAATCAAGTACTTTTCTTTTCTTTTCTTTTTTTTCTTTTTGGCACCATAAAGAACTGTAGTTTACTATTTCCCAATTGAGCTTCCCATTACTCAAATATAAAGTAAAAACCCATTGAAAGAATGTACGACTAGTAATAAGGTGGATTAGTTGTTACTTAAATGTATCATCCCTAACCAAAGAAATTTATTTTTGTTCAGCAATAAAATTGTTGGTGTTGAACACAACTAAATCTAGTTTACAACTATTAAATCCAATAACTAAAAATAAAATCTCTAGAGCCCACATATTGACATATTTTATTCCACGAGACGCATACTCCTTAGTTTTAAGGATTTCACTTCCTTCAGCGAGAGGCATTAATTTGCCATTTATTAGTGATGTGGAGCTATCGCAACCAAAACCTTAAGATCCTCTTGAATAACTTTCTTTCTAGTATTCACACACTTGAATAGCATGAATGTTTCCTATTTACACTAGCATGCTGCTACATTATCTACCTGTACTAATATTGTTTCTTCTTATATTTCATCATGATTTTCCTCACAAAACCTTTCTTAATTCATAGTTTATGCTTTTAGATAAGTGACATCAATTTAGATCCTCATATTTCCTTTTCTTCGATGATCCCATTAAATAGGTAGGGATAATAGCCTAATGTCTAGGTTTGTCAATCTTGATTAAAGGGATCATAATGTTCCTTTCGTCTAGTGTGGTCAGCTCAAAACCTTTCTAGTTAGCAATTCAAGAAGTGGTATCTCCTCTTAACAACCAAATCATTACCATCCCTAATGTAAATAGGGTAAAGCTTTTTATCTACCATAAAAATGAGATCGAGTGCAATGGCACCATGTTCTTCATTTCCCTTCCTTGGGAAAGTTATTTTTGTGCCCTTTTTCCAAGTAGTTTTTTTGTTTATAGTTTAAAAATAAAAAAAGTGAAGTATTTTACTGCTTCATAAATCATCTAAGCAATAAATCCACACATAAATGAATAGCAAAAGCATGCATAAGCACACAAAGAAGGAGAAAGATACCTAATCCAGGCACTTGGTTGTCATTCAAAATTTCAAAGTTCTTCTATGTGTACCTAACATAATTGATGTCTATGGATAAAAACATCTGCTGAAGGAAAAAATAAGCTTGAGGGAAAGATACAAGAACCTCAAGAACTCATAACAAGTTCAAGACTGTAAAATGGCATCACTAGAAAACTCAATGGAATGGAATAGCACTACAGATATTAAGATATGCAATTTAAGTGGGTAACGAAGGATTATGTCTTGGGTGATTTTCTGAAAGCGAAATGATCGGAATCATAAAGGCATTTCCTAAGATTTAACCATAATTTACTTTTCTAAACTTTAGGGGTTGATAAACTATTATAAATTAGGAATAAAGTAGTAGCTGTAATATCAATTGTATATGTATATGAGTTTTAGTTATGTTGTTCTTAATCTTTAAAATAGTTGAATTTTTCCTTAACTTGAGCATATGTAATCCTTGTTTTATATGTCATGTTTGATTTCACTTCCCTAGAAAAGAAAAGGAAATCACCCAATAATTTATTCTTTGAAAGAGAGAAGAAGAGAAAACACTTAAGTTACAAAAAAGATGACCTCACTTCAAATCCCACAACCTTGTAAAAAGACAACATTAGCATTGTTCTTTCCTTTGGCAAGCCTTCTTGCATTCAAAAGATGTGCTACCAAAATGTGAGATATCTCCATTGACAACTGGTTAACATCTGCAGCTATGTTATTTGCTTCTTTAGAATCATGAAGAGGTTGAGCTTGTAATCCTTCAATAGTTCTTCCACCTATTCTTGGTCCTTTCACAACCACCCCAAATCTATGTTTTGTTGCATAGCTAAAAGAGATGATTTTATCATATAAGTTCAACTTTGTAAAATAGTAAAGAACCATTGTGGTACTACATGAAATAAATGACAAGTTTGAGTGCTTAGCTCGAAGATTTAAAACCTAACAATGAAGAATGTGTATCTTGAAGAAGAGAATCTATTACAAGTTGCAACTAGAACTACATGTGACTCCACCTTCATATTGAGGAAAATGTGTAGCTCCATTCCATCCAATGTTGCACAGAGAATGCCCATCTTCCAGTTTTTTCATATAGGGTTGCAAAGTTTCATTGAAATAAAAGTAAATGCTAGCATAAATCACCAAATTATTTGAGAAGCAACCAAAAATGGTAATGAGTACAACTTACAGAATAAATCATATGTTAATTTAACAATATATATCATTTCTTCATAAAATTAACCAGCTCTTCCCAAAGACCACATTTTTAAGATGCACAAAGACACGAATATAATTGACTAACTCCAAGAAATCAAGTTCGTTTACAATTCAAAACATAAACGCTAAGAAAAGGAAAGATTAATATAGGATACCTTGGTGGATTCATTCTAATAACAAGTTGTCAAACTTATTATCAAGACTAAGTGATGAGCACCACCTATCCATTTTCAAGAATAAACAGAAAAAATAGGAAAAAAGCTACAATTTAGAAAACAACAGTAGAAAAAGAGTATGGAGTCCCTCATTTTTCGTTCAATGTTTCCTTTATGTGAAAAACTAGTGAAGAAGAAAATTCATTCTAAATCCAAAACAAAAGCCCAGTTGAATGTGAAGAAAAGAACATATATATATATATATATATATATATATCAAAATTATCATAAACATAACTAAAGCTTGGTCTAAAATAGCCACAAACAACACACAAACAAAGATAAACATTAGAAAAGTAAGAATGGCTACCAACTCCTTTGTAGCATATGGGTAACAAGTCTCCATACCGTATAAACCATAAAGTTAACATAGAAACATATGGACTTTATCTTTTTTGGTTTTTCTTTATATAAATAAACATGATGGAAACCCAAACTAAGTGTTAAAAATCCCTAAAAATCTTTTGACCTAAGTCCTACTTTTTAGGACCACTACACATCCTCAAAGAAATAGTGAAAAATAGTACAAATAGCCACCTAACAACTATGGCCAAGACCAGATCTATCAAATCCATACACAACCCAACCTAGATCCATAAATCCCACTTGCAAAACCCTCTCTAAATCTCAAGGCTATAAGAAAGAAAATCACCCCACTAAGAAATCAAGGCAAACAAATTTCTTCCACCAAATTACATTTCTTCGAATTTTTGGTTTGGACAAAGGAATGAAGAAAGTTGATGCACAACCAAGAAAGAAAGGAGTAGAAATTAATGGAGCACAACCTCTACACAATGACGTTGTTTTGTGGTGAATCAGAAAAAAAGAAAGCAAAAGCCTGCACATGCACAGTGGCACTGTTGCCACGTGCATCTAGGCTTATAGTTTACAATAATATATGTATTGTAACTTTAAAGAGCTTCATGTTAGAAGTGTGATTTGTGTAATAAACAGACACAAATTAGATCATCATTTAAAGTATGGTATAACATGAAATGGGCCAACAATATTATGTAACCCAATATTAAGAAATAGGTGGCTTTGATATCATATTAAATAATGAATTTTAGAGAAAAACTAATTTAAAAGGTGAGAATTCTTCAAAATCATATATAAAAATAATATTTATTTACTTAATCTATGTAAGAATCTAATGCTAGAGCCATCACATTATTCCCATTCCCATCATTAGATCTTCAAGCTTCTTAATACTGACACCAACGCACATGCGCCACATTTGTTACACTAATCATAGTTCCACTCTATTGTATTCAGTTTCATAATGTTTAGATCAATTTGCCTATTCCTCACCTATATTTTGTCCTTTTAGGAATAAATGCATCCCATAATTTAGAATTCTTGCCCTTTTCTTTTTCTTTTTTACTTTTGTGAGGGATTAATTATGTTTGTTCTTTTGTAATAGTTAAATTAGTAATTCATTCTTAGCAAAAGTTATGAATTAATTATTTTGCCCTTAACTTAAAAAACTAAAAATAGTCAAATTGTAAATTTATTAAATGATCATTTTGTTCAAAAGTGTTCTCATAACATATATATTTGTAATTAATATTTTTGTAAGCAGTCATTGTATGCAATTTCTATGTGCATAAAATATTTTTTAAACATAATTTATGTTTTTGATATATTTCTCCTTCATCATTATAAATGTTGATTGAGATATATATATATATATATATATTTCTATATTATATAGACATTGATATGCGTGTCTTTCATTGCTCTCTCAAGCAAGTGCTTTTACATTTTTTCCCCTAAAAATATATTTGAAATGGCATTGTTTGGTTGATGCTGTGCTACATGGGTTTGTTCTTTGGGCTTGAATCTTGCATGGTGTTTGTTGTTTTTGTGCATTGGTGGTGGCCCTCCCACAAATGGCTAGAAAAAAGTGGATGTTCACTTTTTACCTTTTGTTTTTTTGGGTGGCAAGCTACTATTTAGTACTATAGTTTCTTTTGCCTTTTCCCCTATCCTTAGTGATTGTGAAATGATGCCGTTTATGGGGTGAATGCTATAGAGTTGCACTTTTGGTATTGGAGGTTGATTGCTAGTTTGTTTTTATCTTGGTTTTAGTACTAAACTCTATGAATTATTTAGAGGAAAATGATTTCTTTGCTTGTGGTTGGATTTTGTTAGTACGAGTGCCAAGGGGGTGAGGTGGGGGCAGGTATAGCCCTCCCCCCTAAGGACAAGTGCTCCTTACCCTCATTCCCATCTTTGTGACGGGTACTCGCCTCTACTTCCTTGTAGGGTGATAGGTATCCATGGCTTTTGATAAAATTCATAAAAAAATTCATAAATAAAAAAATTAATACTAAAATTCATAATATTTTTCAATAATTTAAGTGACTTCCAAAATTAAAAATTTTCATAAATAACACATCAAATTTAATTATGTGTTACAAAAAAAATATTGCAAGATATAACATACATAAATATAAATATCAATAGAGCCTCACAATTCATCTAAGAATTCACAATTTGATGTGGTTCCTGCAAAACTATACGTATTTTATTATAAGAAAAAAATATTTTAACAATCACATATATTTTGATATTGTTTTAAAAATATATTATGTTCAATTAATAAATTAATTAATTTTTAAATAGGTAGCATGTACCCATGGGGATGGGGATTGTAATCCCTAAACCTACCCCATTTAGCAATCAGGGGTCAATTTTGGCCCTTGTCCCTATCTTCCCCATCTCTATTGGGAGAAATTTCTCTCCATATTCACCTCATTGCGGGAAATTTCCCACAAGTACCCATAAGGAATAATATTGACATCCTTATTGTCAGCAATTATTTTTCTTTTAATTTATATAATTTTTTTGCCATGATTTTTGTTAGAGGAGCATGACTTATTTTTAGTTGTGTGTAGTTTAATGGGCTTCTTTAAGCATTTTGGGCATCCTATTATTTTTTTTGTGGACTTTGTCTCGGGTTAGTGTTTTTATATATTAGTTTGGTTATTGATTTTTTTTTTGGAGTTTAAATTATTTACTAAGGTTTTAAACATTTCAATTGTTACTTATAGTAAATACCTTTTTTCATCTTCCATCTTTTGTTTTGGGTTTGCACTCAAATGAGATTGTTTTTTTGTTTGTGGATTCTTTCATAAATTTAAATGAAAACGTGTTAGTTGTATATATTCCTTTTTGTGGGAAGTATGATTTTGGTATTTGTTTGGAATGTTAGATTTTTGCTTAGAGGAAAGAAGAAAAAAAACAAAAATAAGAAACTTTTTTCATGTGAGATCTTGAAAGAGCTATAGAAATGGCTTCAGGTTCTGGTGCAAAGGTCTCATCTATTGCATCATGTCTTTGGTCATTGGGAAATTTCAACCACGTGACAAGCCTTATTTTTTTCTCTCTCTTTTTGTTTATTTTATTTGAATATATATATATATATATATTTAGATTACCATGGTTGAGGATTTGTGAGAACTTTTATTTACCGTGGTTTGTGTTTTATTTCTTGTAATTAGCTCCTTATATGAGTAATCGAGTGAGTTTGATTATTTTAGTTCGTTCTCTTTTTGTAGCCTATTTGTTGGTTGTTTTGAGGTTTTAGGGTTTACGCTTTTTCTTTGATGTTCTAAAGGTGGGTATTTAGAGTTACTCTTTTCATTATTTGTTATTTTTGTGGCTTTGTGTGTATTTATTTTGATAAGGATACTTATTTGGTGGGTTTTCTTGTCCCTATCTTTTTCTCTTTTTGTTATGTGTTTCATTTTACTCATATATTTTGTCACTACTTTCTTTTTAAGTTTGATCTTTGTTTACCTCTGTTAGGATGTTTTTTGAAAAATTTTGTTGTTTGCTTTTTCTAGAAAATTGTGTCTGTCTTTTCAGTTTATATGATATTTTCCTTATTTAGGTTATAAAACATGACTCTATTTTTGTTTGGATTATTTTATGGGAGTATTTTTTAGGGTTTGTATTGGGCATTTCTTGGGTGTCTTGCTTTTAGATAGGGAGTTTAGTTACATTGTTTAGCCATTTTCTTAGCAAGTGTTTAGGGTTGTTATTCCTCTTTGCTTTTTGAGATTATTAATACGTTTATGTTTGTGGGAAAGTGTTATACTTAATTGTACTTTTAATTAACATGTTGTTTTCCTTGTGATATTGCAGTTCTTGTGCTATTTGCTCTAGGATATTTGTTCTTTGGCTTTTCGCTTGATTACTAGTAACATTGTTGTTTTTATTCATTTTTTTTCTTTTTTAATTATATTTATTCTCATTGTTTCTTATTGTCTATTTTTTTATATTGTACTTGTGTCAATTATTTATGGCAAATTGTATTTACTTAATTTGAAATGTGAATTTTGTTTTTCTTATAGCACGATTAGCTTAGTAGATGTGAATTATGTTTATTTTATGGTGTGGAGAATTTGTCTTTCTTTTTAGTTAGCTTGATGTTTTTTGGGGCACACTTTGTTTATGTATTCTTTTCCTTGTTTTTTTTTCATTTATTTAATCATTAATTTAGAACATATTAATAATATAAAAAAGATAGATATTGGATCAAATACCTAATGAATTGGTCAAAACTAAAAAAGAAGACAATTCTCTTACTTTGTGGCAAGTTTGTTAGTCTTGGAAAGAAAGAGGAAAGATAGTCCCCAATGGTGAAGTTTGTAGACTAGACTTGCTGCTTTGTTTATAGCTCATATTTGTTGTGTTGCTTTGTGAAGCTCTCAAACAGTATATCATGTTATCTTATTGTCTTTAGCTTTTATGAAATTGGGCCTTTGGCAACCGTCATTTTGCTGAATTATGTGTTAATGTTTGCTCCTATGTATCAAACTAAGACTAGGCTCTTAACTATGTTGCTAATTAGAATTGCGAAAAACCCTTCCAAGCCTAGGATCAGATTGATGAGTTAGAAATTGATAAATATAGATGAAATTAATTCAAGTTAAAGCAAAACTTATTCTTGAAAACACAAATAAGGATCATGATTATTAAATTGGTCCAATGAAGACTTTATGATAAGAGTAAGAAACTTTTAAGATACTTAAGATGAATTACACATATAAATGAGTATATATATGCCATGTGTCTAATTTATGATGAATAGTTTTTATAAAGGCATGCTTAATACATTGGGAATGCATGGAATGAAATATAAGATGAAAAATATATTAAAATAAAAGATTCAAAGTGATATTTTACTTGGCAGTACTAATATTAAATTTATTTAATTTTTCATGCCATAGTAAAGCCTGTTTAAAGAACAAATTTATTTTGATTGAACTAATGAACGTCTTAACTTGAAATGAACATACAATTTTATTAAAAAATTCAGAATAATGATTTTTATTTGTTTATACTTCCAACATCTTAACTAATTAAAAAAGAAAAGAAATAGACAAACAAATGGAAAAAGTGCATTGCCTTTTTGTATTAGGAATTGCAAGCCAATACATAGAGGCTGGTTATCCACCCTCCCTTCCCCTCGCCAACTTATTATGTGTGTGTGTATGTATATATTAAAAAATCATAGTTAACTATTAATTAACATTAATTAATTTTAAAAAATTTAACTTTTCTTGTTGGGCCTTAAATAAAAAAAATATTATTTAAATGTATTGAATTAAATTAATTGATTTTAAATTAATGAAAATCAAAATTAATTTAATTTAGTTTTTACCTATTTTAATTTTGTAAAACTTATTGCCAATTGTTTTATGCAAATAACTTGTTCGGCTATGTTCTTATTTTCATTTTATTTTTTTTTGTTTTTGTAGTTTGTGGTGCTAAATTTAAAATTTTCAATATGAGCATTTATTTTTTAAGCTGTTGTTTGTTTATTTTCAGTTTTTGCTAAATTCGGGACTTCTCAAAGGACTCTTGTAGCATTCGTTTCTACTGTCAAAAGAGTAAGTATCTTTGTTAATTTTGTTGTGTAATTTTTATGAATGTCTGTTTTGTTTATTTTTAGTTTTTATATTGTGTGTTTGTTACATTTATATGCATTTATTGGATGAATATTGTAACTACTTTTGTTTTTATTCTTTTATTGAACTGTATTTTTTTATCTAAAATATTTTATTTATTGATTATTGCTTTGTTTATTAGGTTTTTTATAATGATATTTTGTTTTAGTGATATTGAATTCATGTAACTTAATGTGTTTAAATGATTGCTTTCATTTAAATTCTGCTTGTTTTAATGTAGAATATATTTTATTTAGCTCACATATTGTGGCTAGTTTGTAATATTATAGTAATATCATTGTATGTTTTTGATGGTTATGGATTTTTAGTATTTTGTGATCTTATATTTTGCATAATTTAATATAAAAGGTGACGATCAATTAATCTATCAAATTGAAGAGAGGAAAAAGAAACTTAGGGAAAAAGCAAAGGAGGCTTATGAGAATATGCATCCTCAAGAGAAAGTAAACCTGCTTGAACGTTGTAGAAAATAGTATTGGGATTGAATTGAAAGATCCAGCTCATTTTTGTAAATAACAAATGAATTTCATAGTAGTGTGGAGGGTGGGAGAAGTGAGCAAGTTGCTTGTCAGATCAAACCTTTAATTCTATGGAAGCTTCATTATCTATTAATAACATGTGCATGGAACACATGAATAATCATGCATTTAATGAAAGATTGCTGAGTCATTCATTCTCAATTGCCATACCTACTTGCTTCTTGCGCTTACTTTTTGTTTCATTAATTCCTTGAACTCTATCTTTAGTCGCATCTTGCCAATATTGTAAGGCTAAAAAATTCTTGTCTGAGCCTCCCTTTTTTTGTTGTGCTAATGGTGATGTTTCTTTAGCACCAATAATTTCAAATATGATATCACATCACCTTTTTAATTTTGACACTTCAAGTGTTGGACAAAGATTTAGACGAATAGTCTAAACCTATAATAATAATAATAATAATTTTGCTCTTACTTCAATGGGCCTAAAAACTAATCTACAATTTTGCTTTAGCAATCAAGGTATATACACTTTGAAAGCTAATGGAAAAGTATCTCATAGATTATAAATGTTCAACATATCCATTGGGCTTCCAAAATGTCTTCAATTATTCTTTCTAGATACAATTGATGATGTTGGCATTGTCTCCTTATAAAAAAAATATATATTGAGCCTAATATTGTTGATATACTCATAAAAGCTTTAGCAAACAATCCATATTTCAAAAATTTTAAATGTATTCATTTTTGGAATAATTTGGAGAATTTCAAAGTTGTTTTGCAACCTCATCCACAATTAAACCAAAAAACACATAGTTTCCAACTTTTCAACAAATTTTTGGAATTTTGGATGAGATAAGTGATGATCTTGAAGATATGAATCATGATATTAGAGTGTAAGGATCAAATACCCATTGCAAAATCTTTTGTTTTTCTCACTTGGGGAACTTGGATGGCATGTTGGAATAAAATGGTGTAGTGGGTCTCAAAATGTGGGGAGTCATTGTAGGGGTTAAAATATCGTGTTTTCAGCTATTGGTCAATCAACAATTGATATCATGTGTGTTGAAAATGAATTATTCGGGAAAGGTATCAACATTGAAAATGAATAATTTTTATGAATAATTTGTTGAAAATGAATTATCATGATATCAGCAGATGATGTCAAGCAATAATTTTTATAACTAATTAATTATTCAATTAATCATTAATTAAACATTCAAATAATTAAATGATCATATTTATATTATTATTGCAATCTACTTACAAAATAGAAACAAGAACACGAACATCTTGTGTTGCAAATACACTGCTTACAGATTCCAAGTAAGTGAGGGTGAGTTCAATGTCATACTTCATTCAGGGAGTTTAGGGCAATAACACATCATAGATTCTTACATCAAAATAGAAATACAATGTTTAAATTATTACAGAATGGAGTAATAACAATTTGATGCAAGAATTGAAAATTTACAAGGAATTGTGGATTCTTTGGGTGTTGAAGGTTTGACTGTCTTATTGCCTTATTCTTTTATTAGTGGTCCACAAGATATGATGCAAAGATATGTTAATGCAATGACTTCAGTTAAAAAATATGGTAATCCAGATTTATTCTTTATAATGACTTGCAATCCAAATTAGCTTAAAATTAAACAATGTCTTTTTCCAATTGAAGAACCTTAAGATCATCCTGATTTAGTTGCACGTGTTTTCCATTCTAAACTTGAAGAATTTAAAATTGAAGTTGTGAAAGAAAAGCTATTTGGAGAAGTAGTTGCATATGTTTATGTTGTTGGATATCAAAAGTGCAGTCTTTTACATGCTCATTAGATTATTTATTTATTCTTGAACAAAAGCACAAGCTAGCTTCTCTAGAGTAATATGATAATATCTTAAGTGTTGAGATGCCAAATAATGCTAATCCAATGCTTCGTTCTTATGTTGTTCCTCATATGATGCATGGACCATGTGATGAAGCTAATTCGAAAAATATATGTATGAGAGATAGAGTGTGCACAAATAAATATCCTAAAGATTTTTTGAGGTCATAACTCATGGTAAGTATACCTATCTTAATTATAAAAGGCGAGATGGTGGTCAAAAGTTCAAAATATTTTTTAAGATAATAGACAGGTTGTTCCATATTGTCCTAATTTACTAGCTAAATTTAATTTTCATATTAATGTGGAAGCATGTTCTAATTTTAAGCTTGTTAAATATCCTTATAAATATATATATACAAAGGTCATGAAGGAGTTTGTTATAATATAGTTGAAAACAAAATGGTCATTAGATTTCAGTAGTTGAAGTGCTATGGTGAATTTATGATTTTCATATTACTCAAATGGATCCACCTGTCATAATCTTATCTATTCATTTACCAAATGAACAATATGTTTGTTTGGAAGAAATAAAACTTTGAATGAGGTTATTTCAATTCCATTTGTTGGAAAAACTATGCTAATTGAATTCTTTTGGATGAATGGCAATGATCTTATTGCCAATAAAATAATCTTTTATACAAAGATTTTCTTGAACACTTTGTGTGGGAGCAAAAGTATTGAAATTGGAAATTACATAGAAAGCTAATTGTTGTTGGTAGGATTGTAGTTGTAGATTCTTCTGAAGGGAAACATTATTTTTTAAAAATTCTTTTGTCAAATATAAAAGCTCCAGCATCATATGAACATCTTGTTACTATCGAAAATCACCAACACATTACTTTTGGTGATGCTTCATTGCATTGAGGGTTACTTGAATATGAACTTTATGATGAATAGTGTCTAAGAGAAGCTGGGCAATCCTATATGCCATTTGTTTTATGAAAACTCCTTGCAAGTTTTTTAGTTCATTATTCGCCACCTAATCCTGAACAACTTTTTACTAAATTCTTTTTAATTATTTTTGATGATTTTAGGAGAAATAACCATTTCACAAAAGCTGAAATTGAAAAAAAAAAACATTGCAAAGTATAGATGATTGTCTAATGTCTATGAATAAGTCTATTTATGATTATTCTTTAGCTCCTCATTTTGAGAGATAAACAAAAAAGGAAAAGTTTGCTAAAGAATTAGCTTATGAAAAGAGTATTTGTATTTTAGATGATGATTTATTAAGTGTAAGAAAATTAAATAATATGCAAAAGAAAGCTTTTACTACTATAATCAATAAAGTTAATTGTAATGAACCAGGAGCTTGTTTTATTGATGGACCTCGAGGGATGGGAAAAACATTTTTGAATAGAGCATCTATTGGGTCAAAAAGGTTTCATAACTTTGCAGTTGCAACTTCTGGTGTTGCTGCACCTCTTTTGCTAGGTGGCAAAAGTACACATTCTAGATTGAAATAGCCTATCAATGTAATTGAAAAGAGTGATCCAAAAATTAGCAAACAATCATGTCCTGCAAAGATGATTCTTATGGCTCAATTAATTATTTGGGATGAAGCTTCAATGGCAAATCAAAAAATAATTGAGGTATTTGATAGATTATCACAAGATATAATTGATAAAAAAAGATATGCTTGTTGGTGATAAAGTTGTGGTTTTTGGAGGAGACTTTAGGCAAACCTTACAACATATGATTAATGCAAGTTTTGCTTTATCAAAAATTTGGCCCCAACTAATAAAATTTAAACTACAAGAAAATATTAGAGTTAAAGATGATCCTATATTTACTTAATTTTTGTTGAGAGATGGAGATGGAACTGAATCATTTCTCTTTGAAGATAATATTCTTATTCCAAGTAATATATTTTTATCCTTCACTAATTGATAGTCTTCTATACAACAATTAATTAACTATGTGTTTTCTCAAATATTTTTTTTATATGATTTCTCTGATTTAATAAATAAAGCAATACTCACTCCTGAAAATGATTGTGTGATAGAAATAAATAATATACTCACAGAGAAACTTCCTAGAGAAGCAAGAGAATATATAAGTTACAATAAGCTAATAGCTTACATGATCAAGGGCAATAGGAAGGTTTCTTTAGCTCAATTATTTTTAGCAGCATACCTCCGCATAAATTAGTACTAAAAAAAATTGTTCAATAATGCTTCTATGAAACTTGAATCTTGTTGAAGGTCTTTTGTAATGGAAGAAGATTGATTTGCTGTAGATTAGGCAGCAATTTTATTGAAGTTAAGATAGCCATTGGAAATCATATAAGAATAAATTAGTTTTCATATCTCACATACCTTTAGAGTGTATAGACAAGGGAAAATGCTCTATATCATTCAAAAGAATTCAATCTCCTGAATAACCTTGCTTTGCTGTGACAAGTAGTAATGCTCAAGGAGAAACACTTGATTAGGTGGCTATTTATTTGCCACATCCAATATTTTCTCATGGATAGTTATACGTTGCACTTTCTTGTGCCAAAAAAGCTTCTTTAGTAAAAATTGTCTAATCATCATTAGGGAGTTCACTAGTACACAAAAAATATTGTTTACCTAGAAATATTTGCACTCATAAATAGAGGTCTATGTTTGTCCTTTTCCTCTATTTTCTTAATTGTTTTTTGTTTTTAACTTTTACATAACTTACTCAAATTTAGATCTTTTTATGTATGCCATATCATATTTATGTTACATACTGGTTATTTTTACTTGTTTTTATAATAAATTATTTAACATAATATATTTTATATTTTCAACTACAGAAACAATTGGCGATGATGCAACCACTTCTACACATTAGCAAGTTGGAGCGTAAGTGTTAATGGAGTCCAAAAGTGTAGAAAGGTAGTCAAATCATAGTTCTAAAAGATATCAACATATCACTTTGGTTGATGAGACTTATGAATAACCTTGGAAAAAAAGAGATGTTTTAAGAAGTAGTATTATAGACATATTCATTTTTTTAGTTTATCAATATATAGTTCTAATATTAGAGAATTTAGTAATTTTTTTCTATTTTTGAATAAACTATAGCATATCATATTTATTTCAATTATAATCTTATTTATTTAAGAAAATTGAGTTGCAATATTTTTTATTTACAAATGATATCTTTTAATCTAGCAGTACAATAAGATAGATGTAAAAGAGTTTGTGTTAGAACATTAAGAATGCAAAAATTCATTTCATAAAGTTTATTTGTTATTTTGCAATTATATTTCCTCCTTTTAAAAAAAAAAATAGTGCATTTTAAGTTGACTTTTACAACAAACATTATCTTTATTTTAGGTCTTAATAAAATTTGTTATTAGTACAATATTGAGTGTTTTAATAATATATTCTTTTATGTTATATGTTGTCTGACTATCATGCTTACTTGTTAATTGTAGGGAACGAAAATACTAGCCACCATGTTTGATATTGCAATTAGGCAATTCGAAAAAATCTTGACATTATTTGATACATATGTCATTTCGAGTGCTCAAGTTTCTGTTGCTAATCTACTTTATGAGAATTAAGGTCAGAAATATACATGGACACTGACTCAGAAGACTATTATTAAAAAGGAATTGGTAGATGCATTCCTACATTAGTCATTGTTCCAAGTTTCCAATCATTCAATACTTTGGTTCCATCTATAAAAAAAGTCATTATTGGTGAAATTAACTTTTTTGTCTAACTTCATATTTTCATTATGTTGCCATCTCTCTCTCTCTCTCTATATATATATATATATATATATATAAATTATCATTGATCATTTTTTTTTTCTGGATGTTCTTGTTATTGTCATTAAGAAATTTGACAAGTGCATTGTTGGAAGCCCTCCTAATATATTCATAGTCCATAAAATTGTTCTTATTAATTATGAGTGTGGTTTCATCCTTTTATTTTGAAAATAAATTTTATTATTCTATCAATGATAGCTATAATTTTATTTTAAGTTATAATTATTATTGTTTTTAATTGTTCATTTTATTAGGAGAAGACCTTTGTTCTTAATGCTTTGGAACAATATAGCTATTTCAGGGGGTAATGGAACAATGTCATTAGTTGCACAAATGCCCATTATAAGTGTAACCAAATTAAGAGTGTCCTCTCATTATGGTATGAAATACTCTAATTCTTATTTTTATAATTAGTATTTCTTTGTATATGCACAATGAAATTGATTTTTGCATAGTACAATTCATCAATTTATTATTGGTGCTAATTATATATATATATATATAATCATGGTTTTGTAGGAGAATCGCTTGGATCAACTCCATTGACTACAATCAAAGTTGACCTAGCTATCCTAGATGCAAAATGATTGAAAACATGGTTTGTTCTCCAAGATTACTTTTATAATATTTGTTTGTTTCCTTTAATATTTTTCTTAAAAATGGTTTTTTTTGACATAGGTGTGCAAATAATCATCAAGCAATAGCTGAAGCTCTCTTGTAGATTGATGATATGATGAAGGTGCAACAAAGTATCATCCACATGACTTCAAAACTATACACTATTTCTAATGTAGTTAGAGCTAAAAATGCATGTTAATTTCTATGTACTATGAAAAGGAATTCTTTTCAAAATATGATTTTATAGATTTATAATCAACTAATTATGAGTCTTTTTCAATGCTACACATAATGATTTATTGTTTATAAAATACTTAATTGATTTATTTATAGGTCGAAAGATTTAAGTTAAAGGCTAAAATAGAAGTGAGCAATGAAGATCAAAAGTTTTTCTACATGGCATGCGAGAATAGCCATATTTCTTATGCTGCAAAGTATAATTGATCAATTGATTGTTGTAAGTGTGAGAAGACAACTATGGCTAAGCTGAGGTACATCATAATAATAGTAATTTAATTGCTTTCATATGAATTATGATTTGGAATTTGGTGTTTGATGATATTGCACTTTGTATACAACATTGATTTTGTGAATAATAGCTTTTCTTTTAAATTATGGAATAATTGTATACTGTAATGTAACTTAATTAATTAAAATAAGGAGTTGGTCATTGTTAGCAGTGTTGATGAGATCAATTTCTTGGAAGCAACTGTGTTCAGTGAAGATGCTATGAAGATAAAAAATTTGAATGCCTATATAGCAATGGAAATGCACAATGCTGTAAGATACTTAGTAGCATGTTTATTAGGTTTTCTACTAAATTTGATAGTTAACGTGAAATGTTATCAATTTGTAGGGAAATGTACCTTCCTAGATTCGAGGGTTGGCATGAATAGTGTGGAGTTGATTGTTGAAGCTAAACCAATATGCTCTAATAATGTGTAAGACATGTTATTTTGAGGAGAGCATAGATCCTACATGTCACTTTTGATGCAATATCTTTTAGGCAATGCTTATACATTTCACCAAAATTTCTTTGGTGGAGACCAATATGCCACTTAATTTAGTGGCGAATATAGATATACAATTCCACACATAGAGGTAGGGATTCTTGACTTGCCCACCATAATAGATGGTCTTACAAATTTTAGGATCCATGATATTTATGGTGGTGGTTTTACATCTGATCAAGATCTTATCGTTGGTTTTTCTACTTCCCATCAAAAATTTTTGGGAGGACACTAATATGAACCCAAGATCTCATATGTAAACCAAAGCTCCACTAAACTATATGCTAACAGTTATCGTGATCGAGAGCTTAGTAATTCATAGCCCGATGATTATGACATGGATAAATTAGCCCATGATGTCGATAAAGAGCTAATACCCCCATATGGTGACGAACCTTTAATCAAGCACAAGTGGTTAGGCGACCAACAATACCCTTCAAGGCTGATCAGCCACACTTGTATCGATCATTCCATTTTTCTCTACAATAGAAAAGGATTTACCCAAAGACTTTGTGGATATTCCATGTAGTGCAAGACGAATTATTATGATAGCAACTGTAGAAAGCTTGAGGTGAACATGATTTTCAAAGATAAAAAGCATGTTAAGGTTATTGTTAAGGATTTCCCCACACATGTTATGAGATGAGAATATCGCTTACTTGAGAATATATCAAAATTATGGAAAGTGGTGTGCAAATTGGGGTGTAACTGGAGTGCCAGGTTAGTTATGAAAGAGAGAATGAGATTGTGGAAGATTACAAGATATGGGGGTCCTCATACTTTTTTGATGAATGAAAATCAAAGCTTAAGTCAAGATATGATTGCCATGGACTTGTGGGGCTATGTTCGCGATAATTCAACATATAAGATAAAGAGTGTGCCAAAAAAATGTGAAGTCTAAGTATGAATATGAAATCTTATATGTTAAGGCATGGAATACATTTAAACATGCAAGGGAGCAACCTTTTGGCAAATAGGAGAGTTTAGTAAGAATATTGCCTAAATATATGGAAGCTCTCCAAAAATGGAATTCAAGAACCATTGTTGAGTGGGAGCATCAATAAATAGGCATACCATGGCAGAAGATGTTGAAGTATGTGTTTTGGGCCTTCAAATCACATATTGATGGGTTCAAACAATGCCGCAAAGTTATCAATATGAACATAACTCATTTATATACAAAATATAAACATAAAATGTTGATTACAGTAGCAATGGATGCAAATCAACAAGTTGTAGCTTTAGTTTTTACAATAGTTGATGAAGAAAAGCTTTTTGTCTTGAAAGTGGTTTCTAGAGATGTTGCCCAAGCACATTGTTAGAGGGATAGAAGGCATATACCTAATTTTTGATTGACATAGTGGCCTTTTATCTGTTGTTGAATGTATACCTAATTTCACCTCCCTCATGGAGTATATTGGTTTTGCCTAAAGCATGTCTACTCAAACTTCAATAAACATTTCAAAAATGTTCAATTGAAGCGTATATGTTGGAAAGCTAGTTCTCCAGTTCAAATTTAGAAATTTGATAAGCTTATAGGAAAAATAAAAAAATTAATGAGAATACCTATTCATATTTGCAAAACATTAAGAAAGTTCAATGAACTTTCTGTCATGATGGAGGATGGAGTTGCGGTATTTTGACTATGAATATGTCTAAGTGTTTCAATGGAGTATTGAAGGGTGCTCGTCAACTACCAATTACAGCTATTGTGCAGCAGATATTCACTAGTTGGGTCAATCTATTTCTTGCTTGGATGACCAAAGCTCATCAAATGATGCAGAAAAAGCAACCACAGATTGATTGTGTATATAATATATATTCCAACTAGCAGCACCACTCTATTGAGCGCATTGTTCAAAGGTTTGAATACACTCAACAATGAGCTTCAATCTAGTATGGATGCACACAGGTTAGGGAAATCACATACAAGTTGTCAAACTTAGAAAACATGAGTGCTTATGTGGAAAATGGATAGAACTAAGTCCTCCATGCTCAAATGTGATAAGCGAATGCTAACATTTTAGGATAAATGTTGTAGCATATGTAAAACAATATTATAACCTTGAATAACACTTGGCAACATATCAATGGAGCTTTGAGCCGATATGGGCAAAGATTATTGGGATGAATCTAATTTTGAGCTAGTTCATAATCTAACCTATAGAGAGTGACGTGTTGCAGGAAGGGATCATACTACTCGACTCCAAAATGAAATGAATTAGCCCTAAGCACATGTGAGACAACAAGCCCACTGTTAAGCTGAAATCTGAAGCTGAAGTCGAAGCTCGAAATACTTGATTGTGCCAACTTTGTAATTTATGCTATATGTTCTATGGTTTTTCTTTGTGTTAAACTTGATGAATATTAAATTTGCTGTTTCTTTTCAAAAGTTTCAGATTGTTGTGATTTATAATACATTTCATTTATATTCTAAATGACTAAAACACATAAAAATTAAATCATATATGGCATTATAAGCTAATGTTCTCATTCTCTTAAGAGACAGTTGAAATGTAAATTAAAAATCATAAAAATTAAAATAAAAGACTTACATTTCACTTATATTTAGTTAAGTAGTGAGTGTTACATATTGTACACATAAAAATTAAAATATATATAGCATTATAAGCCAATATTCTCATTCTCTTAATATTTTATTGAAATGCAAATTAAAATAAAATACTTGCATTTCACTTTTATTTAGTCAAGTAGTGAGTCTTATGTAATGCATAAAAATTAAATATATCTAGTATTATAAGCCAATATTCTCATTCTTTTAAGAGATAGTTGAAATGCAAATTAAAACCCATAAAAATTAAAATAAAAAACTTACATTTCATTTATATTTAGTTAAGTAGTGAGTGTTACATATTGCATGCATAAAATTTAAATATATCTAGCATTATAAGCCAACGTTCTCATTCTCTTAAGCACTAGTTTAAATGAAAAATATAACTTTAAAATTCTAAACCAATAAAAATGATACATGATATTAATAATCTTCATCAAAGATATAATAATCAGACTTATAGTCAGTAAGAGTAAGTACATTATAAATTTCACGACGTGTGAGTCTCTCTGACCTCATGGCAAAGCAAGTTCTTTCACTAGTTTGAGCATGTGATATGTGCAACGACGCAGAAGCATTCTATTGTTTTCTTTCCTTATTCTTACAATAGCTCTTGTACAATTTTCTTCTCCATTCCTTGGCATTGACAATGACCGATGTTGTGGAATTCGCACACCAAGGCTTTGAATATCACTTACCAACTTAGATTCATTTACTCTATATGCCTTTTGCCTCTGAAGTCCACAATAATATTCTATTAGATCTTCAAAATAAAGTGATATATAGTTATTATTTCTTTCTCTCAATAATCATATGTATCCATTCTAAAAAAATAGATCATCTCAAAGTTGAGTTCAAATCTAAAAGATAAAAAATAATAGATGATAAAGTTATGTGAATAGTAGGTTATGTGTTTATAAGTGGAATAGATAAATTTGACCAAGTAGGGAAAAAAATTATGTGACGGTTCTACACATGCCATAATAATAACATACTTTGAAATTACGAGCATCACTTTATGAGTAAAGGTATGATAATTCTTGAATAGTGTATCACTATATTATCATGTTATGCCACTTCACGTGCCTATTCTGGCCAAGGTTCTGACATTACAACCATCTATTTAGAAGCATGAATAATTACATTAGTTGAAGGAAGTGTCAAATGTAGTTATAGTCAACCTTGCACCCTTTTATATTTATGTGACATTATATAATTATGTTCTACCATTTTACGCACCTATTCTGGCAGAGTGTAGTTAGAGTCGATCCTCCACACTTTATGTGCTTTTTTACATTACAAAATAAATTATCTAAAATATGTAGTTTCAAATAAATGTTATTAGTTTATTAAAATGGAGCTACTTAGAGCACCAAAATTATATTATACTCTTGGTGATTTTTTTCATGCCATGAGTTATAGTTGACTCTTAGATGATGATTATTGCTACTCATTAGATCCAAATCAAAGATACTTTACATCATACTTAACAATAATGGAAGAAGAATGGCATTGCAATGTATATGAACAAGATGGGTTTGCAATAATGTTGTAATCTTGGTATTCGTTGTCCTCAATGAAAAGCCATCACCATGTCCCAAGGTACACTGCTAAAGCAGATAGTAGCTCTCAATTGTTTATGTGAAGAAAATAATAGGATGGTTATGCATATATCTCGTTTTAACTTTCAACAAATATCAAGAAATTATGCGTCATCTAGGTTACTTAATGAAGCAGGATGTCAACGGGCACTTAGTGAAAGTCCTATTTATCGATCAAATGTTGAGATACCTAATGAGGAGAATAACTAACTTATTTTAATTAACATTTTTAAATTTGTTTCATTTTAACACTAATTATGGTAAATAATTCATTCAACAACATAAATAATCATATAGCATTGAAATCTTTTAAAGTAATACAATTGTAGCAAAACTGAGTAATGCAATTCTAATAATGCTCCCTTGTGCCACAGCTATGTCATTGCCTATTTCTTCGTTGTTGTCAACACCCTTCGTCTTGTGCATTATCATGTAGTTGTGGTAGGCTCCTTCCAAACTTAATTTGATTATCAACAAAATTGTCATCCGCATTGAAATTAAGAATGAGTGGCATGCTAGTGCAAGTTTTAAATAATTATGTCCACCTAACACCTATCCTACGCCAAGATCTATGTCTACTAATCTAGAGAGTGATTAACTAAATGCAAATATATATGGAGATAGAAGTGTTATTTCATCTGGCTGTGCTGGTTGAGGTATATAGCAGTTTGAATATAAATCAGAATTAACATGAGATGGACTTGCCACATCAACTCCACTTGACAAAGCACTACTCATGTATGTTGGTGAATCTCTCTATGCGGTACTACCCTCTATTGAGTTGTTAATGATGTGCCTTTGTCTTCTCATATCTCTACTTTAACTTGCCTTCTGTTGTGGAGCACGAGGTTGTTACAGCACCTCAAATGCAAATTATTGCGTAGCTATATGATGAACTTCTTCAGCAATTGACCTATGTTGGTCTCTCATTTGGATAAATGATGTAATTTCAGAATCATCAACAACTGAATCACAACTAAGCATAAGGTTTTGCATTTTGTCAACTTGAAATGTGTAAGACAAATAATTTAATGTTAAATGATCTTAATTGTATAAAATCAAAATTATTGTAGTTTCCTACTGCATAATTATATACATACCACATCATGTTACGCACATGCATTATCTAGATGGTATTCTATATCTATGTATGCATAAGATGACAATATAAATTGGCACGTGATCTGATCATATCATGCCATATATCTAATATCCATAGATTTAGATCCAATGATAGTGGATTGTCGAATAATGAGTTGCTCTATATTATCTCATTGAGAAGCATATAAGATATGGTATGTATACCAATTTGTACTAAGATGACCTCTTGGAGATATACTTTGTAATCGTGAACTATATTCTATTGGTACTGGATGAATATTTTAACACATGCCAAACTATTGCATAACTCCTTCAAGATGATGTTTCTCAATGATAGCATAGTGATTAATGGATAAGCTATGGTCCAAAGTTTTGGGGCACACTCAAGTGGTAAATTCTAAATATCTAGCAAATCTATGGCATAAGGCTCCCATATAAACTATATATAAAACATTTAAGTCATATTCAATGAAAAATGACTTATTTTTAATATCGTGACAAAAAATATATATATGAATTTAGTCACCTCATGTGGTGACATTTTATCAAGCATGTATCACATGATCCATATAGAGTGACTTGCAGTATGTGTAAAGGAGAAATACTGCATATTATTAGGAATGATTACAAAATGACATTAAAATTATATTACCGAGCACCATATGGAGACATCGACAGTTCATGGCAATCAAATTCTCTTGGTGCCATAGTAATGCGGGGTAGTAGTCCTCTAGGTGCTAGAGTTCTACTCTGAGACCATGCTTAAATCTACATGTGAACAAGTGATTAAGGGACACAAAACAATAAAAATGCATTTGTGTAATATTTATTAAATTTTTTTATTTTACTTGTAGTAGTTGCATTGTTCCACTAGTATTAAGTTTGCCCCATTGGCATGTAGTGCATAGCTTTCGATACAAGAATGACAAAACAACACTTCCCTAACTGAAGTTATGAATATTATGAATATTTTCAAAATGCTTCAAGTACACTAATGGTACCACATTGCTTGAAGAATCTAGGCACATAAGACGCCCTAAATATGCTAATGCACATGTACGTGCAATCTGTTCTACCTTTAAATTAGAGCTATCATTTGTAATACGATGGGTGTTAATGTGCTTGGCAATAGTTGTCAAATAGAGATGAGATCTCCTAAACTATCTTTCTTTAGGCTTAAAACCAAGATAATAGCATAATAATCCCACCATTACCCCACTGTGAAGTTAGAGTCTAGACCAGTAATAAGCCAACCTTATACTAGTAAGCCCCATATGACTGTCACATTTTGAAGTGTAACCATAACTTCTCCAAAGCGAAAGTGAAAGGTGTGAATCTCAGAGCATCATCTCTCCACTAAAGTAGTAATCAAGTGTAGATCAATATCAAAGTGTTCACAATTATATATGTCATAAAATCTCATCTCATGTAACAAATTTAAAATACGAATATGTAGCTCTACATTACTTATGACATTCCAACAAGAATTATCTCCTTGCTTCACAACAAGAGTAGTGTTGACATTCCAATAATTACATCATCTGACTGATGAGTAGATTGTATGTGTAGAATTGTCGAACCACATGGGTCATACACATTTGCGGTATCTATTCTACAAAAAAAAATGGAAAAGAAAATAACCATGTCATCATCTACATAGATTTTACATGTAAATTAACAAAGATTGTGCAAATTTTTACTGAAAATAAGAACAAAAACAAAATATAGAAACATGCTTCAAACACTTAAATTTTATTAAATAGTAAATTTATAAAAACTTTAAAGTACATTTTTTGGGCTCATTTTTAATTTTTTTAAAAAATTAATTATTCAAATTTTAAATATAAAGTAAGATATTCTGAATTAAAATTTTATAATATAATCTTTATCATTCTAACTTAATTTATTTATTTTCTAAAAACATATTGTTTTGGCAAAAATATAATATTTTTAAATATTAGGTCTGACATCAGTGCTAATAGAGGTGCTACACAATGCCTTTTGAGGCACTAAGGCTCTTATAAATATATATTAATATAATTAAAATATAATTAATATGATATAATTAATCTATAAAATGAGATATACATAATTTATAACATATATAAATTTTTTAAATATATATAAAATTATAATTTTTTAAAAATTTTCATGTAATATAGATTCATTTTATTATTTAATTTTAAATTTCTAAGTTAATATAAATATTATTAATAATTAATATAAAATTATTATCATTTCAATTAATTAATAACCACTAATGTAAAATTGACACTCCATAATGCACTTTTATTTTCGTTTTATTTTTGTATGAACTAAATAATTAAAGGAAAAAAATAAATATCAACTAATATTAATGTCATGTCTATCAATTTTGAATTATTCAAACTAAATATTAAAATCAATTTTTGAATCACTACATCATGTCATAGTGTCGAACATAATAATAAATAAATTAAATTAAAATACTTCTAAGGATTTAAAAACCAACCTGATATTGGTGAGTCAAAACTTTTCTCTTCCGAAATAAGACCTCCAATCAAATTGTAAAAAATTATGAAAATTGCAATATATTATTTTAACAATATAAAAATAATGACATATGATAACGAAAAATATAATATTAAAATCCTGAGTAACAAAAATTAAACTTTGCATTACTCCAAATTATTTAAAACACTATTTCTTCTTTTCTCTTCTTGGCTTTCTCAATTAATAATATTTTTCTCTCCTTCTCTTTGTTTTTCCTCTCATTTTTTTTCGACTTGTTTCTTTCCTCGCAACACACATGGTAGTCTCTCAAATCTTATCCTAAAACTCTAACATGAGTGTTGGACATTTATAGTGGCCGAACAAGAGGCGTGGCTATTGTGATATTTTAAAAAATAACACCTAGAGCAAGAGGTGTTGCTTGTGTTCTATTTTTTTTTTTAAAGAATGGAAATTAAGAGACATGGCTCTTAATTTGGCCATAAAACACAAAAAGAAAACATATTTAAAAGGTGCAATTTGCAGCCATGCCTTACCATAGTTTTGTAACACTTTTCCACTTACGGTAGTTTTGTAATTTTTTTTCCCAACAATATTTGTATCAATTAGTCTAGAAACGAACCAAAACATGAACTTGGAACTTCAATAGGATCTCATTGGTCAAGAGAAAGTCCCAATTAGTAGAATCATTTTTTGGGGATGCTTGACATAGATATAAATTAGAAGCAAAATACTCACATCAAGTCCAACAATAAAGATTATGGAAGCGAGAAAAAAATATTTGGAGCAAGGCTGGAGATGTTTTTTGCACAGAGAGAGAGAGAGAGAGAGAGAGAGAGAGAGAGAGAGAGAGAGAGAGAGACTTTGATTGGAGAAAGGAAGTTTATAAGGTCAAAATAGGTGGGGCGAAGCCCTCTTTTTATAGTATGTGCATGATTTTGGAGACCTTCTAGGAAAGCTTAAGAGATGTTTTGGATAGCACAAAATGTTAAATGGTAGTGATACAATATTTCTTAAGGTAGCCTTGAACTTGATGTTTAGTAGGTGAGACAGTTTTTGAGTCTCACCCACTAGTAAGAAATGAGCCTTTGCAAGGATGAAATTTGCTAGCTAATGCAGCAAGTTGAGATATAAAGTCGTGGAGGGGTAGAATGACAATTCATAGGGTTGACATGGAGGGTGGTAGATGATACACAAGATTGAAGACAACTAGTATTGACACCTTAGCATGGTGGCTTCGTGGCAATGCTATTACTATGGCTTATGAAACACCCCTAGAATTAAAAACACATTGAATGCGCTTGTTTGTAGGTAGATGCCATCAAACTTAAGACTAGGAATTAAGGCATTGAGAAATGATAGCTATTTAGTCAAGTGTTTGCCTCAATGTTGCCACCGTACAAAAGAAAAGAAGAAAAAATTGAATAATGATGAGAGATGTCATACTTGGACTCCCACTTGTGAAAGAGCCAGAGTGACTCGAGGTAAAGACAAGACATTGAGAAAGGAATTATATACTTCATCCAAGCCCAAGCCATAATATTTTAGACTCGACTAAAATAGGGTATTACTGATATGGATTAAGATGAATGGGTTAATCCAACAGTAAGATAAATATTATTATTTGTGCCACTTGGAAGAACTAGGCCCATAAAGGCCCATTCAGCCTGATGCTAAAATTATATTTGAAATTGTCCTTTTAGGATACACAAATTTTATTGTTCATTTATTCTCTTTGTGCATTGTATTCTCTTACAAATTTTGATTTGTGCATCGAAGAATTTTCATCGGGACACTCTAATGACCCTAATTGTTTTTCTTAAATTTCAAGATTAAATTGTACTTGTTATCCGGAGATGTGTAGGATGAAGAGTGATTTTTCTTACTCGCTTCATAGTCAATTCAAATGCTTACTAATGTTATAAATGCATTAAACTTGTCTATAAATTGTCAATCGAAATAATATTATCTAGTAAATTGATGCTGAAATTATGAACCATTGGGAGTAGAAAATGTTAAAAAAAAAAGGTAAATCAATTTAGTATTAATCTCCAATTGTCTTTAATGTGGTTGAATTAAGAATAACGTTCTAGAATAAGTCAAGTTACTTTAATAATGATAGTTTCACAAAGAAATTTTCATACAACTATTAATGGAAACATATATGTAAAAATGGGATTCCTTCAACCTACAAAAATATGAGTTTTATTCTAATGACTTTATTTTCAAAGATTCAGAAAACATTTTCACTATATATTGTCTGGGCAGGACCCGATCCACCGACAGATGCGCCATAGCATGGGCAATTAAATACAAGAAATAAAAAGCGAAATTATAATTAATAAAATTAAAAAAAAACAAAAGAAAAAGAAAAATCCGTCGCTGAGAAGGGGAATTGAAGGGGATTAGTTGAGTAAAGTCTCAGGCACTTCTCTCCATCATTTGCTGATACCTCTTGAAGGAAAGGAGCTTCTGGAGGCGGATCCGCTTGTGGAATTTTGTTATGAACAAATCTGCGACCTGATCGATCTCGTCTTCCAGATTGAAGCTCTCTCCATTCTCCTTAGAATTCTTGACAATATCTATAACCGACATGGATGAATTTGGATCCTCCAACAAATCAGCAAGCTCCTGTTCCTCCTCATCAAACAAGGAGTGCCTCAGGTCTGGATACTTATTGTCATCATCGTCCAAATCCAATAATTCATGATTTCCTCCCTCAGCCTCATCGACGCAGCTCATGCTCGTGGTGCCGTCGCCGCCGGCCGCTTTCTTGCTGTACAGAACAATGGCATCGCTCATATCTTCGTCGGCGCAACTGTGATCCTTACTTGTACCAATATGGTTGAATATCCCATCTATTGCATCATTGATCTTCCCAGAAATGGCCGCTATAGAGAACTTTTCTCTCTTCGACAAAACTGTCAATGCTGTGACCACAAGCCGTGCTCTCATGTCGTCGGTTTTGCTTCTTATCGCCATGCATTTGGCTCTACTTACGCAATTCACCATCGATATTATCTTCTTAAAAAGCCTTGCACCTTTGCCCTTCATCCTTACACAGACAATCAACAACTCTCAATCAATCCTTAAGTAATTAACCCCCGCCCTTGATCACTCAAATTATCACTAATATATCCAAACAAACCTTAAAACAAACTAGTCAAACTCGAGAAGTACTCACTCTGAAGATTAAGGATTTACTAGCTACAAAAATGTACTACACATAAGCCCGTAAGCTTCTGCAAAGAGGAATGCAATGCACAAACATACGATATATATAAAGGATCTAGCCTATATAGGCAGCGCAGACGACCCTAGCTAGATAGCTTTACATTCTAATTTATAAATTTGGAGGACATTTGGGGTTCACGTAAACAGTCTATAAAAAGCTAAGCTAAAAGAAATATTATATATATATATATATGTGTGTGTGTGTGTGCTGAAGATTCTTTGATCTAGCTACTTTATAAAAGTGAAAAAGCAAAACCTGCTCAGCTCAGCCGTAAAATGGATCTTCTACACTTTCACCCTCCTACTTTTCTTACCCTTTAAGCAACTTAGATACTCATCATGAGGTCAAGTTGTTGAATCAAATTAAACCAAATTGTACTTTCTCATCCCATCTCCATAATTATATATGATCAGTAGTTCTAGTCTAGTCTCATGACTTGATCGATGTGGCGATCAATGCTTGCACGGCCCCGCTGTAGGCCATTCAAATACGTATTTCTCAAACATCAATTTCCCCATCCTCGAACAAATCTTTTCAACTTAAAGGATCATTCAACATGGTCATATATATGCCTGCCTCGGGTAAATTTTGTAGGAAGAAGGTTTGAAGGTTCTACCCACTGGAGGAATTATTGGTTGTCACGATCCTATAAAAGTAAGATGCACTGTCCGTCGGCGCAACTTGGCTGAGAAAACTCATTTAGACAAAAGCTAAGGCATGCAGAATAAAGGGAATGCAACTCAACTTTTAAGCATGTGGCCATCTTGTTTATATGCTTACACACAAGTAATTAACTGTTCTTAAATGGATCGATCTCTAAATGTGTGTGTGTGTGTGTGTGTGTGTGTATATACATACGAGTGTAATTTGCTTCCGGCCGTATGTGATGTGGATATATTTATTAATTATTAGTAGAAGATATCACACATAAATATCGATCCATGAGGCACACCCTAATTATGCAATAGAAATAATACCCTTTTACCCACTGCAAATCAATCTCCAAGCCTCAATTACACGAACAATTAAACCGCAAATACGTACGTTTAGAACAGACCTTGATAGCTCCCCTGGAGATTTCTATCAAAATGATTCACATGTTTATACTTCAATTAATTTATAAAGTCCTTGGTGATGTTCAATAGAAAATCATTATAAGACACTACTTATTTCGGCAGAAATTATGTTGAGAGAAATTTTGGTATATATGAATATTCATATTTTTCTATACAACAAAATATCTCAATCTAATAAACGAATCTAAACTTTACCTAAATTGTGAATTAAAATCCAATTCAAATATCATGTCAACCAAGCAACGGGCCCACACTCAACTTCATTTCCAATCATCTCTCAATCATATATATGCATTGACTTAATTTCTTTAAATCCAATCATCAAACAATTTATCAATTTCATGCATGGAATACGGTGTCTTACTTAACTATATATTACAACCTAATAGCTCAATAACCTGTTGTGTATATATCTCAAATTATGTGTTTGTATCTAACCAGAAATTTCAAAATTTCTCAATGCAAATTAAGTAGCATATGCTTGACTTCTAAAAAAAATTAAAATATATATATATATAGATATATATTAATAACTAGTTAAACACAATTTGACATCATCACTTAGTGGCAAAATTGCATTTTTCATCTTGTAACTTTGCCCAATTTGCATTTTTGCCCTATAAAGTGTAAAATTGTAATTTTAGTCCTACAAGGATAAAAAAATTAATGCTTTTAGTCCTTTTTTCTACAGAGATGGAAAAGGTCCTGGGAAAAGCTGATGTGGCATGAAGGAAGTGTAATAATTTGAATTTTCTGCCATGTTGGCAAAAACCATTTAAATGTATATACATGTATTATTATAGATATATAAATAAATATTTTTATAAATATATAATATTAAATGTATATATATATTTATATATCTATAATAATACATGTATATACATATATATCCCACCCTATAGCACCCCCACCCAATCACTGGAACGCCCCCTAATCCCTAAGCACCCACAATTGATTGGCCATGGTAGCCTTGAGCCATGCGGCCAATGGCAACTTGGTACAGGCTCACTATGGCCACCATGGCGTCATGAGGCCACATCTTGCCAGGTGGCTAATTGAGCACCTAGATAGGCCAACCATGGCCGAAGGTTGCCTAGCTAGATATACCCAAGCAGCAGCCACAGTGGCTGGCAGGGGGAGAAGTTTTCTTTTTTTTTTTCCCTTTCTTTTTTTTCACTTTTAATTAATTTATTTTTAATTTAAATTTAATTAAATTATTTTAAATATGTGAGTATAAATAATATTGTTAATATGATAGATTAAATTTTTTTAATTAGTAAATAATGATAAATTATACATAAATATATATTTATATAAATATTTGTATATCTATGTATATATTTTTTAAATTTAAAATTGTGCCAACTAGGCAATAAAACTGATAAAATAATCCAACTACACTTGTCACGTAGACAAGTCAACTTTTATTTTTTGTCAACGAGGCAAAAATTCCAAATGACCACACACCTGGAGAGCTACGTCAGCTTTTTCAGTGACTTTTCCCATCTCAAATGAAAAAGGATTAAAAATGATAATTTTTTGATACTTATAGAACTAATATAGAAATTTTGCAACTTATAACACAAAATGCAAATTGAGCAAAGTTATAAAACAAAAATTGTAATTTTGTCTCACTTAGGTTATGAACTATAAAACCTAAGTGCCTTACAAAGTAGATTCTTCAATTCATTAATCATGCATATTAATCAGTTTGGTCTTGATAGCTTTATGAGATAAAATCGAACGAGCCAAATTATCGATAGCAATTGGTGACACATTGGAGTAGCATTATCGAGTTTAAGCCTATATGGTCTAGAGTTTTAAGGGCATGGGCTTATACTGAGAGAAACAGAAACCTATTCAATCATTTTCCTTACAAAGTTGTCTCAAAGTGCATATAATATACACACATATATATACATATATGAATATACGTTGTTATATAGCTCTTACTCAATTTAAGCATGCCATACTTTTATTATTATATGAACTTAAAACTAGTTATTATCCAAGCGTCAGACTTGTGTATCATTAAGTAGTTACTTTTGAGAAAATATTTTAGTAATTTATGATATAGAAAAAGTTTGGAGAAGTAGGAGGAATTAAAAGATACCACTCAAAATATGTAACAATATTTGCCACTTTAGAAATCCACCTAAGAGTTTAAGAAAATGAATAAAAAGATTCCTCTTCTTTGACACTAGCTAAAAGCTCAAAATATAAGTTATATTCTTCAAAATAGGAACAACCCTCAAGCATTGGATGATTTTCAAAGTAGGACATTCTTATTATGACTTTAAAAAATTCAAAAACTAATATGAGTTTAGCTAAGAAATATGAAAAAGAACAAAGAAGACTCATTAATTAAGAAACCAAGTTAAAAAAAAACAAACCATTAAAATGAGGTAGAAACCAAGTTGTCCCTTGACATTCCCATAAACAGCTGCAATGGAGAACCTACCTAGCAATCCTTAGTAATTTCAACATAACTCTCCATAAAAAAAATGCTCTTTGAGAAACATTTATTGTATTAGAAATTAGACATCCATAGCTTTTGATGATACATAATTCACCATCTAGTTTATTCTTAATAAAAGCAACTTATTTGGAGAAATTGACTTAAAATTTGTCATAGTACCCCTAATAATTCATTCCAAGTGCATCAATTGAAACATCTTTAGGCGTGATTTGTTTTTTGCACAAATAGCTACTTTTCTTACTAGAACTTGTATCTTCATTCCATAATTCATTTTGAATTATTTTGGTGTCATTCTCCCTCATTGGAAATGATTCATCCTCGAGTTTCGACCAAGTTTATCTCCATATAAGGAGAAAGATTTGCTACATTGAAAATTTCTAAAACTCCATAATCACCAAGCAATTTGATTTTATAGGCATTCTCTCTAATTCTCTGTATTACCTTGAAAGAATCACGAGAAAATATTCTTTATGAAGATGAATTCAGATCAAGTCATTTTCTTTGAAAGTTGTGAGAACTATAAATGGAGTGTATAAACCAGTATTTTGTCTGTGGCGTTTAGCAATGTGACCAATTCTACACCTCTCAATATAATGCTTGACATCCTATTCCATCCTAGGCTAATAAAAGTTTTCTTCAACAAGTTGAAGAGTTTTATCTCTACTAAAATGTCCAATAAGTTCTCCATTATGTGCTTCAAAAATAATTGCCTGTCTTAGAGAATAATGCGGAACACATAATAGTTTATCTATGGAAAGAAAGACATCTTGAATTAAGAAATATTTAAATGAATTTTTTAAGAATTCTTCCCCAAATCTTGCCGAAGTATGGATCATCTTTGTAGAGATGTTTGAGTACTTCAAAACCAATGAACTTTATTTGCAAAGTGGGCTACAAAGAATGTTTTTGGCTAAGAGCATCAGTTACATGATTAAGAACATCGGATTTATTTCTAATAACAAAATTGAAAGTTTGTAGATACTCACCTACTTAGCATGCCTACAATTTAATTTTTGTTGAGTGTTCACATACTTCAATGCTTCATGATCTAAGTAGAGAACAACTCCTTCTATAAAAGATAATGCTGCCAATGATCAAAAGCATGAACAATAGTAAAGAATTCATTCTTGTAAGTAGATTAATTATGACAAAAGTTGTTCAATGTTTCATTGAAGAAAGCAGTGAGCTTTCCTTTTTGGCTAAGAACAACATAAATTCCCACATTTGAAGTATCACACTCAACTCCAAAAACCTTTTAAAAATATGATGATTAAGATATTGGAGACTTTATAACCATTCTTTTAGGAAGATTAAAACGTTTTTGAGAATAATTTGTCCTCTTGAAACTACCATTGCTCAAGTGCTCAATGACAAGTGCTATGATAGTACTAAGGTTCTTGACAAACCTATGATAAAAGAAAGCTAAGCCATAAAAACTTCAAATGTCATAAATAAATTAAGGAGTTGGTTAGCTTAAGATTGCCACAAGCTTATTTTCATTAATCTTGATGCATTTTGAGGAAACAACAAACTTAAGAAAGCTAGGTCCCTTAAGAAGAAATGACATTTTGTCAAGTTTGCATAAATATTTTTTGCTCTTTTAGTCTTATAAATACTTGTTAGAGGTGATTCAAATATCCTTCCATGATGCAACTATAGACAAGAATATCATCAAAATTAATAACATCAAATTTCTCAATGAAAGGTTTAAATATATGATTTATTAGTTGCATAAATGTAAAATAGGTATTAGAAAAATCAAATGGCATAACCAATCATTCGTGGAGACTCTTTCTTATTTTGAAAGATTTTTTTCATTCATCTACAAGTCTCATGTGAATTTGATTTATAGCCATTTACAAGATTAATTTTAGAACCAATCTTGAAGCCATTGAGTTGACCAAGAAGATCATCATGATGAGGGATAGGAAAGCGGTACTTGATAGTACTTTTACTTACTACTCTACTATCAATACACATACACCAAGAACCATCATTTTTTGGCACAAGAAAAGCTAGTACAACATATGCTCTTTTGCTCTACTACAAAGGCCTTTATATGAAATATCATCAACCTATCTTTACAACTCTTCATGCTCTTTTGAACTTATTCTAAATGCTACCTTTTTTGAAAAAGAAGCACTAGATACTAAATCAATGCAATGTTGAATTTTTCACATTGGAGGAAGTCCAAATAGAATTTTTTTTATCCACAAGAAGTTGTAATTCTTGTAGTAAAGGTTGTACTTACCATGGGACAACATGACCTTTTACATTTTCTTCAAGAATCCTGAGAGCAAAAGGCTCTATAGACTCACAAATTGCCTTGTCCACTTAAGATTTAGAAAATAAATTATTTCCATCCTTTTTTGAATGTTTAGGATTATTCTTAGCTTAGATGGCCCTAAAATAATCTTTTCACAATTTTTAACAAACGAATAAGTGTTCTTGAAGTCATTACGTAAAGTTGTTCTATCATATTTTCAAGGTCTCCTAAGAATTAAATGACAATGTCCACTGGAACAACATCACACCAAACTTAATTTGTATTTGTTACTCATAGAAAATTGAGCAATACATCTATTATTGACTTTTACCCCATTCCCTTTATAAAACCATGACAACTAGTATGATTGAGTATGATCCCTTGTCTTCAATTTCAGCTTTTCCACATTAAAAGCCAGCTTGCATGTATTATTACATATCCAATAAGGCTCTAATTGCACAAAGAAAACAAACAATAGTTTGTTTTTACGGCTCTACAATGTTAAGTCTTATCATGAGAAGTTTAAACTCAATATAGTCTTCCATGGACATTTCTTTTTGATTAACTTGAGAAATACATCTTGACGGTAGTTATTGGGTAAGAACTTCTACAAAGTTCCCTCTTCATCTTGTCCCAAGCTTTGATCTTTCTTTTGGCATCATGATCTCGTTGCTCTTTAAAGTGCTCCACCAAATGGATGCATGTTTCTTTAACTTGATGGTAACTAGCTTTCCCTTGCAATATTATAGAATTTCATTAAATTCAAAGACCCTGTCAACAGAATTTAGCTAATCTGTGGACTCATCCAGATCATATCTTTCATCAGAATCTCGAGTATCAATTTTAAAATCATGTAATCAAACATTACCAATGTTTCTTTAAGGTCTCTGATGAGTTGAAGAGTCTTTACTCAAACTGCTGTTTGGAACATCATGAAATAGATTGAAATATACTCTATTTTATCAAACTCTAAAACATGACCCCACAGTGAGCAAGATGTCGCTTGAGTTGTTGTATTTAATTCCTTAAACCTTCTAATTTGATATCATGAAGGTCTCTTTAAGGAGCCATAGTATCATCAACATTTTGGCCTATTTCAACAACAACTAGCCATTGCAAAATCAAGGATATGATACTAACATAACACCAAAAAGTATGGAGAAGTAAGAAAAATCACAAGGCATCACTTAAAATGGGTGACATCACTCACCACTTTAATAATCTACCTAAGCGTTTAGAGTAAGAACGGGAAGATTTTTCCTTTTAGACGCACACCAAAGGCTCCAAATCTGAATTATAATCTTCAAAATAGTTTATTGTAAATGATTATAAGAAGTGGCCTTATATTGATAGCTTGGAACAACTCATCAAGCATGGGATAATTTTCAAAGTAGGACATACTTACCAAGACTTAGAAAAATTCGAAAGCTAATGAGTTCAGCTTTGAAATATAAAATAATCACAAAGAAGACTCATCAACTAAGAAACCAAGTAAAAACTTGGCAAGAACTAAGTTGTCCCTTGTTATTGTTGTAACCAAATGCAATGAAACATAATCTGGCAGTCTTTAGTAATTTTAGCACAACTCTCTATGGTAAAATGCTTTCTAAGAACCAATTGCATTAGAAAATGGAAGCCTGCAGCTTCCTAATCATACATGACTCACAATCTAGTTCATTCCCAATGAAAGCGGTTTATTTTGAGATATTGACCTAGAATCTGTTACAGTACTCAAAAAATCAATGCCAAAAGCACCAATTGATTCAGCATCCTTAGGCGTAATTTTCTAGCACAAATGACTATTTTTCTTATTAGGACATGTATCTGCGATCCATAATTCATCTTGAATTATTTTTTTGCTAGTTTAAATGTTCAACCATACATAAGCTTTTATAAATTTTGGACATAGTTAATAATTAATTGAACATGATATCATCTTAGTCTCCAAGCTATAATGACTTTAAATAATCCATATTAACCTTTCCCACTATTTCAAGCATAAAGACAATTATTTACATATCTTCATGAAATGACTTTTAAATCTTGTCATGGTTGCTATTATAGTGCTAAACTGACTTTATATGTAAAAGGGCTAATTGCAGTCTTATGACCTTTCACATATCATAGACCTTCTGCTAAACATATAAATATACAAGATGTCTCATTAATATTCAAAATATGTTCACATAAACCATAAGAACAAAAATTGACATAATCATATACCACTAACATGCCTTTAGAGCATATCTCCATACAATTGCCCAATAAAAGGATTATCCCACCATTTATAGAAATTTATATGCTATGAATGTTTAATTATAAGAAATATTTTCATAGGTGAAATGATATCTAGTTTAAGTATATTTGATCTTCTAACAACACTTAGTACCAAAAATGCATGTTAAAAGTGGTTTATTATCATAAAAATAACAATAATATTGTAAAAAAATGACACAATATACATATCCTTTCAAGAAATATTATTTCACTAAATAGCCTCCAGTTAATCTCAAAAAACTTTATTTAGATATCTAACAATATACTTGACTAGATCCTATTATTTATTTAAAAGATCACTTTATAAAATCTACTTATCATTCTAATTTCTAAACACGGGACAAATTTTGTAAACACAATGTACCTCAATCTTTTAAAGTGTTTCCACAAATAATACTAATTGATAGTTTTAACTAATTAAGAATATAATTTTAACCATGTATTCTCAATGTAATTTGCATAATGCATATAATAGTATTGGAGTTGTAACATCAAATATTTGTCCTATTTTTAGTGTCCATCTTAAATGTGAATATCGTTACTTCTAAATCGAGACAACACCTTTGCATTGCTAGCCATCATATTATTACATATATATGCGAGCGCTAACCTTCTAACTTAGCTTGATATACATTTAGCAATCTTATTCAACCATTGTCATACCTATCAAAGTGATAGCTTAAATTGGAAATTGACCTTTTCAAGAAATAATAGTTGTGCATTTTACGTTTATTCTATTTCTTGAATTCATTAGCCGCAATAGTGGACCTCCTAAATCATTTTTTTTAGAATGTTAACTTCTATCATCTAGGACAAGCTTAGATGAAAAAAGAGATATGTATCGATTATTTTAGTCATAAATATTTCATCAATAGTCAAGCTTTACACTTGCCAATCAACCCTCAATTTTGCACTTGATTTTTGCAACCTATATGCTCTAATGGGCTTGCTCCAAGACAAAAGATCAACTACCTTTAGATGTGTTCTTACTTATTAAGGTCATATTTTACTTTCATAGTAGATATTACTTAAAGCATTATATAATAAGTCACAATTTCTAAGTTGACTTATCAATATTCAAAAATTTTATGTGAAGATCACTAAATCTTATCTAGACAATGTAAAAAACTTTATGTTCTTCTTCTTCTACTTAATTTTTTTTATTTTTTTTGTTTTTTTTACTTAATTGAAATTTGAAAATCTTCTTTAAGTAAAGCACTTCCATTGATATTAGGACCCTTCTACATATTTCTAGAAATTACTATCTGAGTTTCCAAACCATTATGATTGCTAGATAAAAGAGCTAGCATGTCCTATGAGGATTTGAATTTGCAACTTATATAGTTTAATATTCCTTTTGACTTTTAATGTGCTCACATAATCTTTAGAACACTTACATGATGTAACTTATCTCTGTCATTTTTCATCAAAGTGTTCTCCGTTTGAGAATGTAAGTTATTTCTTGTGAACATTGGCCCTTTAATTTAGGCTTGCTTCAAGCTATAATACATAGAGCCTTGAAGAATTAACTTGAAAAGCACATATTGTACACTCTAAATTGTACTTAAGATTATATTTCTTGAGTGAAACACACATTAACCATGTGATAAAATAGCCATTGCTACTAGTATTTGTTTATTTTTTATTTCAAAAAATTTACTTATTTGATTGTTTAAAATCATTAATTAACTTGGAACTATAATTTCCAAAAATGTTCATCCAAACTAATTGAGCATCATCTTCTCTCATTCCACCAGTATACAAAACCACCATATCACATGTAGGTATGATATGTATGTCAAGAATTGCACTAAAAAATTGTTGTTTCTAACTAGTGAGATTTGAGATGTATTAACTTATATGCTATTATAGTGAAAGAAAGAAAATATAATGCATCACTAAATACCACATACTCATAAGTTTGCACTCTTTCAAATGACTTCTGTGATATATTAAATAACATGTTTTGTTTTCCACATGCTTTTCTTATTAGAAAAGTTTGCATGGAATAGATTGACCATAGTAGTTATAAGTAAACCAATAAACACTCCTTTTCTAGTATGGCCATCCTTCACACCTCACATGCTATAATTTAATCTGGAAAGATTTATGAATGGAAAAATAAACATAACAAATATTATTGCAAGGAATTGTATCGCAAGGGAAAACAACCTATAGCATAAAGATTTTTTCATGAAAAATGGGCAAAGTTACTCAATTAAATGTCTTAAAAGTGCTTAAATTCGAATTAAATTCTACTGGATAGTTAGTGCTTTTTACACATCTTTTAGGAAGCTATCACTAATTATTGAGTTCAAAAAAGTAGCTCATGCCTAGTCCTTTTTTTTTTTTTTTTTTTTTTTTTTAACTTGAGGTGGCATTTTAAATTGATATTGTCGATTCCTTTTTCTTAATAAGTTCGATTACACAACACTCCATAAGAGTTCATATATTTGGACAATTTTTAATAGTATGTTATATCTCATCAATATCTATTATCCATCAAGAAAAGAATTGCAAGAAGTAGTAAATATAGGATGAGAGACTTTTGGGTGGTCAAACTTCAAGTAGCACCATTACAACTCAATTTCACTATAATCAACTCAATATTTGTTAATGTCTGGTTGCCTATAATACTATGGCAATACTTTATCATTTTTGTGGATGAATTTATGGTTCTAGTTTTCACATTGCTCTTATCTATCTATCCATTTTAATTGTCTTATATTGATCATCATAAATGATAAGTGTAATTGGTACATTTTTCACTTTGTACAATTACTTTAAAGTTAGGCTAATTTTTTCTAGTAATGGATCTAGTTAATGATAAGATAAGTTATAAACTCCCATAAATCACCCAAAACAAAGACCTAAGGATAAACAAAACTTATTGCTCACAAGTGCACTTCATCAAAAAAATTAAACTCGAAGTGTTGGATTAGAATCTTGTGTTTGAGGCTTAACAAATTAATATACAAACTCTAATCTTGATCCAATGGCATATTATCATTGTTTAGTTCATCGTAATAATAGATAACTTGTCACTCAATTGGAAAATATAAAAATGGTGAATTGATCTAAAAGCTCTAATTTGATTAATTAAAATTGAACTACAAATTTAATATTTTATCCTAAATTGAATTATATTCTTTACCATTAATCCACCATATCATGAGAAATCCAAATTTTTGCAACCAAAACTAGTAATCATATTCCATTGGATTAAAAGATATAAAAAAAATTATTCCTAAATGCAAAAAATGTTATTCATTTAAATAATTATTTATGCAACTATACAATGAGAGAATATATGCCTAACACAAGGATTACACTTTACAAAAATTTTGTGCATCTAAAGAGTGCAATAAAAAAAATATTTTAATAAATTGATGTCTTATGCAACGAATAATTTGAGTGTTTTTTGACTAATCAACACTAGAGTAATGATTTCAAGAAGATTTCCAAGCAATGCAAGAATAGATAAAATAGATAAAGCAGAACTAACACAGTAATTATAGTGGTTAGGCAAAAGAATGCATACTCTACTATCTAAACTTACATTTAGGATTTTAAAGTTGTCATATTAATCATTAGGTAAAGTTTAACACAAATTTAATCATAGATAATTTGACAAAAAAGAAAAAAAAAGTAAATACCTAAAGTGGCCAAACTCCTAGAATGGAGAAGGATAATGTAACACCCCAATTATGGTTACGAAATTTTCATTTGACTTCAAAATTTATAAATTGAATTAGAATATTAAGATTTTAAAAAAAAATATAATAACAATAACTCTAAAAAAATCAGAATTGATCTTAATAAATTGTGCATAAGTTAGTTAGGACCTTAATGTGGTTTCAAAAATTGTAAGGATTGAAAAGTAGTGAAATAAGGGCTTAATTGCAAAATTTAAAAACTAAATGAGAGCTAATGTGTGAATAAGGAAAAAGGAAGGGGCAAATTGAAATGGGGCGAGGTCAATGTGAGGTACTAAATAAGTTGAAATGGGGTGAAGTCAATGTGAGGTACTAAATAAGTCAAAGAATTAAATTGAGATTTGAAGGAAATTACTGAGGGTCAAACTGAGATTTCAAAAAGTAAAAAGTATATATATAGAAAGCCCTATCATTTTTTAAAATTTCCACATGCATATCGTCAACATTCTCTTGAACCAACACCTCTCCGACACCATAAAAATGATAAACCAAGCGAGCCATTCTTTTCCCCCCATCATAAGAAATGCATTGGTACCAAATTTGCGTAGAAACAATCGATGGAACACTAGGAATTGGTACCCAAAATAGAGCTTGTGGTGGAAGTAGTGAACACGATAGTTTTAGTAACTGAAACTCATGGCCAAGGCATGGGTTTTGATGGGCTCAATAGGAGAAAAATGATGGTAGCTTCAATTTTGATTTTTAGGCCTTGACGAAAAGTAAATGGAGAAGAGGAGCGGTGGTAGCATTGGCGGAGCTACATTGTTTTGGCTAAATTGACCGGCGAGGTAGTTGTTGAAGATGAAATTGATTAAGGGCTTTCATTTAGCATGAGGAGGCATGTAATTTGGTGGTGTTGCAATGCAATTCCAAAGGCAACACATGGTATCGCACAGCGATGCTTCAGCAACTAGCCACCAGTTATGTCAAGGTGGCAATTCAGGTGCATACAAGCTACTATTGCACGGTGATTTAGCCTCAAATTTGGTCAAATAGTTAAAACTCTAGTTAATTGATTAAATTAATTCCTGAATTTTATTTTGTTAACTTGTTAAGCTAATCTTAAAATGAATTTTCATTAATTAGATCAAATTATTTAATTGTAAGCTATACGATTGAACATAGAATTTGTATATAAAATGATGTGTGGACCCAAATCATGAATAAAAGTCCAATTGTCCTTAATCATGTAATTAGTACATCATGAAAGATTTAAATTATATAATGTGTATAATGGCCAAAAATTAATTTGAAATCTATAAAATTCATAAGATTGTCTAAATTTAGAAGATATGGACTTGGAATGTTAAAGTTGGATATTATTAATAAAACATGACTTTTTTAACTTGGAATTGTTAAACTGCTTGACTGATACTATCCCATTGCTGTAGCTTATTTAGGAAATAGAGTTTCATATTTATAATAGAATAAAAAATGTAATGGCTTCACCGAATCGAAAGCATAATAGATCTGTAAAATAACTTGAAGTAATTAAAGATAGTAGATTGTTATAGCGTAATACAATTGTGCACAAACTAAATCTAAAATTAGATAAGTAAGATGTTTCAAGTGAAATAATAAATTAATAGCATTAAAACATATAAGTAGTTCTCATTCTATTATAAAGATACTATATGGTTGTACTCCTGCTTATATGCATTGTGTTGAAATAAGTGGCAAGGATTTGAATCTTTTAGAGTAGTTGAAAACTAATAGTGTTGCCATGGAGACTTAAGGTGAGGTTATAGTTCATATTATTGCTAGGAAAAGATCATATTTGTTAGTCATGAATCTCATTTTGTTTGGACATGTTGTATCTATTTGCAACCATCCTATGCTCAAAACTTTCTATTGAGTTTGAAGAATTCTTGTCTTTTATAATCCTTAGCTTGGCTGGCTGGTTTTGTGGTTGTTATTAATCTTTCCTTAGAAATGTTATTGAGATGGTCTTGCCAACCAATTACTTTATCATGTATTAGGGATCATTTTTACTTTATATTTGGTATGGTCTTGTCGACTAGTTGCCTTTTGTGCTTTCGAGTTCATTGTTCAACATTATCATTGGAGCAGTCTTGTCAATGTATTACTTTATCTTCTTTTAAACTCATCATTTTGGGTGTTATGGGAATGGCCTTGCTGGCCGATGTGTTGTCTGATTTGTACCGCTTTGTAGTTGGGCTTGGGACTAAATCTGAAAAGATGAATGGGCAGAATAGATCGATAGTAACTGGTTTCTTGGCTAGTACCCACTCATGACCTTGAATTGTAGGTAGTTGAAGGTAGAGATTTGTGGGAGGCAGAATTTGACTTATGACCAACCATGCAACATGTCAGTTATGTCATGCTGAGTTGGTCACTCGAGAAATGGAGAGAAAAGGAAGTCATTATAATAAGTCTTATTTTTGATATGTTCTGATATGATTTATTTTGGGGAGTAATAAAGTTGTATTTGGCAACAGCTCTGTTAAGTTATTGACAATTGATTTCTAATGTGTAATCTCTTGTTATGTTATATCACTATTGTTGTATGTATCAACTGATCGACCGTCAATACATCACTATAGGAAATTTTGATTCCTTCAATTATTTCATTTATCTTTACTCATTGTATATCGATTTTGTTAGAACTTTTTATCAATTTTTCCCTCACCTTGCATGTTTGATTGGTTGTTATATACCTTACTAAGTCTCTATAACTTGTGCCTCTTTCATTTTCTTGATTCCTTTTCTTGGCTAGGTTGTGACAAGAAACAGGTGGAGCACCAAGGCTATATCAGTGTATATAGTTTTTGTTACTAGCATTTAGATATGCAAAATCTAACCTTGTTTTGTAAAGTATTATATATGCAAGTTGAAGCCTATGACACCATGTAGATGCTTATGCTTATAAAGGTTTGATACTAGTGATGATTGTGGACTTAGATCTATTAAGAACTTTGGATTAGTGTTTGAAAAATTAGACCATTCATTGAACCAAAAAGCTCACCGGCTCATAGTTCACTAGTTCAACTATTAGTCAGATCGTAATTGAATCGCAATTGAATCGTGATATCATAATTATGAAATATATATATTTATATTATATATATTACTTAAAAATTAATAAAATACCAAAATATAAAACATAAAGAGCTTAAAGGATATTGTCCAATATTACGATCCAAATTTCATAATTCATATTATAAATGATCGCAATAATTTAAATATATCAGTTTAAAGTTTAAAATTGAGAGTGTGTAAGTTAAATCTAAATTTTGAACTCTAAATAAAGGCTTATTTTTTACTTTTAGATAGCTTGTGAGGTGTACCTTAATCTTCAAACTTTGTATTTAGACCTAAAAAAAATGTTAAAAAATAATTTTATTAAAAAGTAAATAAATAAATTGGTCCGGTTCAATGGTCCAATCAGCTGATTTGAACAGTTTTTATAAAATATAACGTTTTTTTTTCATTTTTTCAATTTTTGGAAAAAATTGGACCTGTTCACCGGTCAATTGATGGTTCAACTGACCGATCCAATCTGATCCAATTTTTTAAACAGTACTTTGGAGTATGTAATTAAACTTAATGCTTTGGCATGCATCTATTTAGGCTATTAAGACTTTGGTGCTAGTGATGTTGTGAATCCTGTTTTCAATAATGTCATTTAAGTTGGTATTGCCTTGGGAGCAAGTAATCTACGATATCTAAGTATATGATTTATCATGTTGTCTTGAGGATGTTAAGTTTGGATTCAGTCACTTTTGATGTAAGTATTGTGTAAATATAATTTTATGGTATTGATGATCGTGTCTAAGTGATAGTGGAATGTTATATACCAAGATGTAATAGTAAATTGGAATAAATGATTTCAAGTCATTATGGAATTATTTAAATTGGAATTCTAGGGGTACACATTTTGTTTTGAATTTTGTGAACACCTCAACCCGAAGCAAGCAACCCCAGGCAAATTCTCGGAGGGAAGATAAATAAATCCTAGAGGGGCCACAATCAAACTCCCAATGCTTATTCTTTGATTTTTTAAATGTGGTAGGAATAGTTCCGAACATAAGCCTGTCCAATTTACAACTAAGAAGACTAGTTGGAGGGTGCATTAATATATTTTTCATGCTTCTATGATTTAGTTGATCAATGAACAATAATAGAATGATGATAAAACTACAATTGCGGCCCTTGGAATCAGTTAGGTCTTAATCCTATTCCAAATGTTAACTTGTTGAGTGGACAAAACCCCCATAGGCAATTCATAAGCTAAACATAGATGGTGCATCAAAGGAAAACCCTAAACATGTTGCTAGTAGAGAGATTATTAGAGATGATGTGAGACAAATGGTGTTTGGTTATTTTAATTATTTAGGAATTGAGACCGATGCTATGCTAAATTGAATGTTATTATTAGGGGACATAAGATGTGTGCTGCTAAAAACGTTTACCTAAGTGGAAATCCTCAATTACATAATATTGGAGCCTTTTTCATATTCTGAAGAGAACAAGTAAATTGTTGAAAGGGATGGAAGTTAGATTCTCTCATACATAGGGAGGGAAATGTATGCTTATGATTGCATGTTGTGATATTTTATTTATTCCGATTCTTGGTTTCTACTGCTTTAGTTGTGGAAGCTAAGCTCCATCTATTATTTACATTATGGAAGTTGTGTTTTATATGAAGGTGATGGTCAAATAAAAAATCTATGCAAGCTAGTTGCAACTGAATATAAAACTTCAATAATCGAATAATTGAACATGAACAAATCATAATTAAACATTCACCATCAAATGATCCTCTTATGCCTAAGATAATTGGAGTAGAAGATGAGAGAATTAACATTTTTTTTTAATCTTAGTAGGAATCATGCTATTTCTTCAAGCTTCAATGGAAGACTTTCCTTGATTTAACAATGGAATCTTCTCTTTAATTCTTGTAAATTTTCACACTTGTGCACCTCAATTGTTGTGCCTCTAGTATAAGCTTGTCTATGGGTAGGTTATTGCCCTACCCAAACCCATATCCTAATGTACCCAAATAATTAGACCCTATATTTATCCTACCCTACTCAACCCATAAACCCAATTAAACCCATACCCTAAAATATTCAAATAATAGACCATAAACTATACCCTTCTTTATCAAACCTAAGACCCATTAGGTCTATGGTTGAGTTTAGTTTATTAGACCAAATTTTTGGATTGTGTTTTGACCTGATTAATTTTTTTCATCTTTCCCAAATTTTCTTATTATTAATCAAAATGCTAAAACTATTTAATATTTAAATGCTAAAGGAATTTATTAATATTGGCTAATTTTTTTTCAACATATTTTAGAAAAGTTAACTCAAGTTTTTTAAATTTAAAGATTATACATTTAATTTTAGTCATTTAATTTAATTTAGTTAATTATATATTTAATTTTTGGTATATTAAATAAATAAGAACCACAAAAGTATGTATCACTTCTCTCTCTCTCTCTCTCTCTCTCTCTCTCTCTCTCTCTCTGTTCCCTATGTTATATTTTTTCTCTCTCTATTTTTCCTCTACGATATTATTTTTTCTTTCTTTAACTTTATTCTTTTTATTTTTTTGAAATATTATTATTTCAAGTAATATATTCAATCAAATATATGTAGATAGTAGAAAAAGTTGATGCTATTATATTTAGTAAATATTTTTAAATATAAATAAAAAACAAAAAGGCAAGGACGTCTTCAAATAATTCTTGAATTAGTTCATGTTTTTTTCAAAGAGAACATGTTTAATAAAATATAATTTTAAAAAATATTTTTAAAAAATAAAAATTTTCAAATAATGCACCATAATTTTTCATATTTTAAAAGATAATATTTTATTTTCAAAATATAAAAAAAATAATGTGGACACAGGATAGCAAATGCAATTTCAACTTTAATATATGCAAAGCCTTCTCAATTCATAATGCAACAAAATAACTTGCATCAAGCACTGCAACTCACCCTCCCCGTCTCCCTACCCATATCCCTACCTAATCGAAAAAAGAAGAATTTAATAATATTTATGCTCTTAAATTTTTCTATAGAAATGTGATCATCCTTTAAATATATTCTTTCCTCCACTATCCAAAGCTACTGAAAATAAATAAATTTAAAATAATTTTAATTTTTTATTTTATATATATATATATATTAAAGATTTAAGTATACACTTCAAGTACAAATTTTGATATAAGGAATTTGGGTAAACTAGTTAAATTTGATCTAAGTAACTTGGGTTAGCTAATTAAATTTGAGTATTTGGATAATGATTAATTTCAAGGTATAGGATATGTTGGTAAGTTTTGCTTATAAACATAATTACACTTGTTCAATTATTTTTAATGTATTTTTGGGTTTGGACTTGATGAAAATGGTAACTAAATAAAGTTTTATGAGTTAAAACGATTAAAGTTGGGAAGGAGGGAGTTAGAACATGAGTATTTGATATTGGATATTTTTTGGGTATTGGGTATTGGGTATTGGGTATTTGGATTTTTTATGGGTATAGACTCTATCCATATCCATTAAATTTTTCTTAATGGGTCTAGCTAGGGTCCGAGTTTTATATTTATTTATTGGGTATGAGTGTGAATATTGTCCTATTATCATGGGCAAGGATTGGGTAAAACCGTACCCATTGACAGGCCTACTGTAAGAGGTCATTACTTCCTAAATTCTGATGTGTTTTCTTGTGTGGACCAAGAACGCTTCAAGAGAAAATGGTTTTCTATCAATTAACTATCAAAACTTCTAGTGCTTAAGGTTTTACTAGATGGTGTTGGGCGTGAACTCCTGACTAGTGTCAGGAATTTCATATACTGCCTAGACAAAATAGTTAAGATAGTTCCTCAGGGACTCTCTTTCTTTTTAGTTGATGGTAAATTGGTATGCTACCATCTTTAGGCATTTATGCTTAAAGGAGAAATTTTGGAGACAACCCTATGCCAACAACTCCTAACTTGTGATAGATCCAGTTGACATCTAGTTGAACAAAGTCAAGACATGCTTGGTGAGCATGGTGTAGAACAGTTTGCAATATGCAACTTTTCTCAAGGCATAGAGTTCCATTCGTATTACGAAATCATCCAAATGTTCATGAAAATTTGTTGAGCCATCAAACTCTAGTGGATTGACTATTTTCATCCTTAGAGGAGTACCTCAGCTAAGATCGCTAAGTAGAATAGACTAGTTTAGGGAAGTGTGACGACCAATGGTATGAATTGGATCCCAACTTCTCCTCAAAGTTGTGGCATTGATAAGTAAGTTTGAACTCTAGCCACAGTGGGCAATTACTGGGAGAAATCTACTCATAGGAAGTAATGCATGTCCATCTAGGAAGTAAAGATGGGGAAGTGGTATGCTACTTGGAATTGATTGTCCTTTCAGTTCACTCTGAGGAGGATGAAGCCAATTAGCTTCAATGAGAGAATTACTACTACTCTTGGTAATGGTGCTTCTTTGCGCATTGAGCGACCACTTTGGCTACAACTTGAGCAATGGCATTCTATAATAGGCTCTTCAATATCTTCAATACATGTATCTCCTTTAGTGTTAGCTATGCCTCTTGAGAGAGCTTTGGCACTAGATATAATTGAGCTTTAGGTTGGTGGCTCTTTATGTTCTCCAACCTTAGGACCAGTTGGTTGTTGAAATCTTGAGCTCTAGATTGTATTTACGTTCTCAACATTTCTTCTTCATTGTTTAGAGTTTTTATAAACAAAACCAAGATGATATTGTACGAAAATAGAGTTGGCTCTTTTCTTAGAGTCATCTTCTTTTTAGTAGTCAGCAAGGTTTGAGGTTATTTTCTTTGGAACATGGTGCAAAGAGTTCTCATCTCATGAAGATTCTCTATAAGTTCACGAATTCTTGTGAATGATTTTTTGTGCCCTTTTCTCTTTGAAGTTTAGTATTATAATTTATTTCGTAGTGCGTTCTAGCGCAATATGATTTTGATGCCTTTCTTAATAAGTTTAATTAATTGGACTCTCCAACCTGTTATTTAATTATTCTCTTCATCCATTGGTCCTACCTTATCATTCCAATCAAATTAGTCTTATGTATGGAGTAATAATAAACATTTAGGCCTACTTTAATATCTAAGGGCCGCGTTTATACACGCAAGATGCATTATAAATTAACTAGCCATCCCACGTGAGTTTATTTATTCATGGGTTTGTTATTTATTTTGAAATAAACTACTTGCTCTTAAATTATGAAATTAGCCTACCAAAATACTCTTTCCTATTCAAACAAAAAATTTGCCTTTCAATTCTTGTATTCCCCATATCCTTAATTCTTACGTTACTATTGAATGTATCGACCACAAAGAATTAATAATTTAACTAGAATTTATTGTTGTTGTTTGTGTCGTCGTCTTCTTCTTCTTCTTCTTCTTTTTCTTCTTTGTCTTCTTTTTCTTCTTCTTTATATTGACAGTTAATTAAGAGAAATTCAAGCTTTCCACCTAATCGGGTTGAAATCTTGAATTTGATTCTCCCAAAATTTTGAGTCCTAGCTTACCTATAATTTTTAAATGCTGAATAAGATGTCCTTGAGTTAAACTTTAGATTATATTATATTTACTTTGTTATCTTTTACTCAATTTCATTTTCTTTTTCCAACTTTTTCTATAAAGTGTTGCAAATTTTTGTATTGCCTGAAATTAGATAAATTTTTATCTTACATTTTATTGTGCATTCCACTATCCCTATTTCATTGTGCATTCCACTATCCCTCATCTTCAATGCATAACATTGCTTTAAATACATAGAACTTTAGCAAGTGTAGCAAGTTTATGAAATAGACACAAGATGAATGTCACTAAATGAGTGTGCAAGCAGTGGAGTGGAAAGTTATGGAGCATATATACAGGTTGCAATAAGAGTGGATATATAGGTTGGCAAAGGAAGGATTTTTTATATTTGAGTAGGGGTTAAAAAGGTAATTTGATAGATATATTCAAGGTGGTTTTGTATGGAATCAAACACAACCAACAAATATGTAGGCCCATATAAAAATAATAGTGCAAACCGAACTATACCACAATAATACAAGATCATACAAATTATCACATAATAAATAATTATGAGATTGTTTAAAAATTAAACCAAACTAGCCCATAGTGTCATAATCATATTTATCTATTTTAACATGACACTCTAAATAAATTTGTGAAGCTAGTGATACAAAATTAATATAAAATTTTCATTTTTAAAAATTTTTGATCTAATTTTTATCAAATCATATTCTCTTTTGGCAAATGAAGGAGAATTAAGGAGTATTATGTATATGCTGATTGTTGTTCATGTTCATTTATACTTTCTGTATGTAGATTTAGAAATATACTTCTAAGCATGAAAACAAATTAATATTTCTAAAGGAAATTAAGAAGCAAACAGGTCCTAAATGCCATTCAACAAGGGAATTCATAAACTCAACTCATATTCTCGCCTCAAGTGGCCTTCATTCATATAACTACAAAAATGATGATTGGTTTAGCTATAGAGTTCACCTTTACGTATTTTGGCCTACAGCTACAGTTGCTAAGAAACTTGGGCCATAATTCTTTGTACCTTAAAATAGCTATTTTTATTTTTATACTATTTTAAAAAGTATGATTGTTTAATTTTTTTTTTCAAGAAGAATATTATATTTTTTCTCATTGATAAATCCCACTAAAGCTTTAAGGGCATAAAAGTAAAAAGCCAACAAAATGCCCAACATGATTAATCAAAATAACCAACTAAGCCCATTCAAGATGGGTTCCTTAAAACTCATAGGCTTAAACCCAAGATTTAATTAATATAAATACGAACACCATAGCTAAAAAAAGCATCCAAACACTTATTTTTTTTAACTTAAGTACCATCTTTACACCATTATGTTCTTGTAGCATAAGCTTACAATTGAATAATTTATGAAAAGGACCTTATATCCAAGCTCATACAACATTTCTTGGTGCTATTTTTGTGAAATGCCTCTCTAAATTGTGGAATAATTAGAATGTAAACAACATTTGGAGCTTGAGATACAGTAGGCCTAGTTGCACCCCAAAGAGAGAATATGAGAAGCAACCAACTATATATGCAGCTACTCTCAACAGCTAAACATACACTCGGTGCCCCCTACTACTAGAGGTATCAACCGAGTCATGAGCTCCATGCCTCCAAAGGATTGAAACCTCACCAAAGAGTCCCTATTGGCATTAGTGAAAGGTGCCTCAACGAGAGCTACAACCAAAATAGTAGCTCTATATGTGATTGAGCATTAAGCATTATTTGGAGGAGTAACTCTAGTCCTTCTACCAAAATTGAGAAGTATTTTTGTCATCTACCTAGAGAATTAAATGAAGGATGAATGAGGAATAAGGCACAAGTCCTCTACTATCCCCACAAGTAGACATGTAGTCATTCTTTCATGTTGACCAGTCCCAATCATTATCGATCCTAGCTAGAACCAACCCTCACTTCATAATCTGCCAGTACACTATAGGCGTAGGAAGTGAGTATCCTCTTTTTGTTGTTGTTTTCCCTAGGTGCAACCCTTTCTATATGGCTATCCTAGTAGAATTACTCCATCATGGCTTGAAGTTCGCAAACCTCTTCTAGTTTTAATGGTATGATCAACCTTAGGAGTACCTAGATCACTCTTTAGCCCAAATGCACCTTATCATAGTTTAACAGACACCCGTTCAATTAATTATTAAATAGAAACAATTAGAACAATATTTTCTCCATAACTTTTCCATCAATTGCAAGTACCCAAAATGATAACCTACCTATTCATTCTTAAGTAGAAAGAAACATAAGGCTTGAGGGATTATATCAATCGCTATGTCCAACCAGTGCATGAAACCCTCTAGCTATACTAGGAGCTCTTACCTTATATCATCTAATAGAATCTAAAGCATCGAAAGTTTAGAGAGTCAATAATGAAAAGTTCGCCCATCATTTTTTAGGAACTTCTCATTTAAGTAGAAACATATATTCAGATCGAGAAGACAATGGCTCTAGTGGACTCCCACAACTAAAAGGCATAAGAGAAAGAAGATAACACATGCAAGAAGCCAAATGATCTTCAAGATTATTCTCTAGATACACTCCTATGAACTCTTCGAAAGTGGAAACACTCATTGTTGTGTAGTAGCAAGGCTTGGTCCAATGCTCCTCAAAGATGGTAGATAATCCCAAATGGTAAAAGTCCTATGAGTACTATTATTTTCACCATGAACAAAGCTATACGATTGAAGAGTGCTGTCATTTGAAAGATGAAATTGAGAAGCAAACTAGCAGGTGTACTTCGAAGGAGTTTGTGGCATAGAGGCACGATAGTCCTATAAAGCTATCTTGATATAGGGATGATGGATGCCATTGACAAATGCCTAGGTAACAATCAAAATCTTAGGAGAGATAGTGTTAGGAGGAGATAAACAACTTGCCTACTACATCATTATTTCTTTGATATTTGGAGGTCGCATAGGATTCAACTTTTCTAATGCATAAAAGTCCTTACAAAGGTAAAAAGGCAAGCACAGGTCTATGCTCTAGAGCTCACTCTTGGCATATACAAAATATGCCCTACACTTCTTACATTACCTTTAAAGAAGAAAACCTAGAGGTACGAATAAGTGAGCACAATGTCACACTTGTGATGTTAGCTTTCTTCACTAACTTTTGGGTCAAAAAGATCTTAGTGGACAGTGGGAGTCCCACAACATCATTTTCTATAATACATTCCTACAAATCCACATATAAAATGCCCATGTGCAAAATATCAACACTATTTGGTCGGATTCACCTATAAAATCATAAAGGCACTTGGAGAATTTTCCTTCCACTTTCATTAGGCACTAGCCTTCAAAGGGTCATGAAGATAGTGAAATTCCTTGTAGTTAAGGCCCCTTAATGTATAACATCATCCTTAAGAGGCCCCATCTTTAATCTCTTTAATGCATTTATGTTTATTGATCATATGACAATAAAGTTCTTTACTCTTGATGCTACAAGAGAAATAGCAAGCAACCAATAAGTGGCCCTAAGGCATAGCAAGGTTTGCAATCAATGAGTTCATTTATTTCAATTTATTCAATTAGGTTCTTCTCAAAGTTTGGATTTCATTTTATGTGAATCTAGATTAGCATTTTCCTTATCATAAATAAAGTTCATCTGAGTCAGGGAAACAATAAATGTTATTTTGAAATTCAATAAAGGATTTTGGTTTCTCATGGACACTTATCTTAAATTACTGCAAACTGATCTCAAGCAGGGCAAACATCTATATGATAAGACTAGTAATGAGGCTCATGAAAAAGGTTTCATGTGATAAGACCCCCATGGGGTATGTGGAAAGATATCTCTACTCTAATACCCTTGAGAGAGCTCATGACAAGACATCTTTGCTATAGGACTCCATGGGGCACATATAAAAACATCTATGCTATATGACCTCAAAGAGCATGCAGAAAGGCATCTTTGTTATAAGAACCCAAAACCCCAAGGGATACACAAAAAGACACCTCCATTATAAAACTCCCTAGGGAGCTTGCAAGGAAACATCTATACTATAAACCTCAAGAGGGGCTCGTGGAAAGATATCTCTGCTATAGAACACCAATTGGCTCGTGGAAAGATGTCTCTATAATAAAACCCTAAAAGGCTCACAAAACCCCCTGCTATAGGACCTTAAGTGATATGTGGAAAGACATTCTAGTAACAAGACCTCAAAGAACACGCTAAAAAACCATCTTATTGCAAAACCCTAAGAGTGCAGAGAAATAACATAGTGCAAGTGACATAAAGGAATGATAAATCACAAACACTAAATCATAGAAACAAAAAAATTCAGTAAGAGCACAAAAGTTGCTCAAACATCCACTAGCAATAAGTCTTCTAGAAGGTACCACCTGCTATTTCTAAGGATGCGATGATAATCTTGGATGGTTTGCTCGTAAATCACAGTAATCTCTATCTTGACAGTTGCAAATCACTCTATTAGATTTCTTAAACTTCTTTATTATTTTCTCTCATACAATAGATAGAAGAGCTTTCCTTATAGAGGACACTGTAAACTTTTGTTAAGCTCCTCATCCTTTTGATTTCTCTTTTGAGCACCGCAATCTTCTACTTAAGTTTAGCTATCTTAATGTTTATCTTGTCTACCCAATAAGAGATATGCATATCAAATTTAAAGCTTATGCCAAAATAACAAACATATGTTGAAACGATAATTTAGAATCACAAAGGAACAAAGAAGTAGAGCAAACTAAAATGAGTGACTAAATAGCATTAACCTATAGCATCAAGCTCTACCAACTATAAAGAGGAGTAAATCTCTTGCTTACCTTGATCAAGCTTATTAACTCCACTTTAAGGATTGTTAATGCTATAGGTGGTCTTGTAAATATCCAATGTAAAACTATGCTAGATCCCCTTTAGCTCATAACTTGAAAAACCTTTGCCTTTACCAAAATTATGAAAGTAAAGAGAGCCTATAATATACTCTTGAGTGCTCTTCCTGGCTAGCCTTAAATCATTAGCTAAAATCGCCATTATGCTTGATTGAGAAGTATAAAAGGAGAGCAAGCGCAAAGACTCCCTAAGATGCTGCGGCGAAGGACTCTAGGGCTAAGTAGGTTTGGGCAACCCCCTACTTTGTGCCCTTGAAGGAGGTCCCATACGAACACCATCTGCTCTCCTCATATCTTGGATCCTCACCAAGTCAATCTTCTTCCCTATCGCATGCAATTAAACCAAGTTAACTCATCAAATATATAAAAATAAGAAATACAAAATAAGCATAAGTTTTAAAGAAGAAACTTATATGTGAAGACAAGTGCATATATATATAAACTAGCTGCTAATAGGAAACAAATAAGAGACATCAAATAAAGAAATAAACAACTGAACATCACTAAAGTACTCTTGAATATCGTGGTGAATCTTCTGCAAATGTACTATATAGGGCAAACAACTCCACATATTAGGGACATCCTAACCCTCATCTCTCACAAAGAAAAAGTGATTTTTTCAAGGCCTTCAAGATGATGACATCCTCCTTAAAAATCTACGGTCAGACTAAGAAAAAAATGGGAAAGGGGATCCTTTTGTATGTTTCTTATCATGAATAAAGTATGAAAACCATCTAGGGAGACTAGAGAGACATTTACCTAAGATAAGATGATGGTCAAATCCTAGAAAGTATATAAATGAGCTTAGGTAAACTAAATCAATCATAACTTATAACTCCCAACTATTTTTAGCAATAAGGGGTCAAGATGAATGAAAAATCAACTACTAAGTAACTATTGAAAATATTGAAGAACCTGAAACAAAGAGATATCAAGAACTTAAACCTATTAAAGATATTGATCTTATGTCCAAAGGGTCCAAACTCCTTTGAAGTAAATAAGTCTAGAAAAGTTACTACGAAGAAACACTCATAAAAAATAGGAGTGCCTTGAACTCTTCCTTGGAAGAGCTCATTTCCTATAACTCAGACCCAAACTTTGATGTGGAAGAGTCACTAGAAACTAACTCCATAACTAAAGATTAGTGAATGCGTAGCCATGTAACATGGAACAAAATGATAAGACGCACCTAAAGAAGCACCCCAAAATCTAAAAATGCTACAACATTGTGAAGGGATGACCTTTCAGACCTGTACACAGCCAACCATGGCGTGGCTATCCAACTTGGTAGATGACCCAGCTTAGCAAGCAACCTATGTGTAGGGCATTGACCCCTATTGATCAATCACCCCTTAGCCAACTGACCATTAGGAGAGATTGACTTGCCCTAACAAGAAGTGGAAGGTGGACCCCTACTAACACAACCCACACTTTCACTCCCACTAACACCATTGTCAAATTGACCCTACTATTATCATCATTGTCCCCACATCCTTCAAGATTTGACTCTTTCTCTCTCTATTTTTTCTCTCTAAAAAGTGTGGTAACTTCTCTTAAGGGACCTTATCTTCAAAAGACAACTACCTAAAGTGTCTTTATCTTAAGATGTTAGATAATAAAAGTGGTGGAGAGGAAAAGAGAGAAGGTATATCAAAAATCTTTCGAGCTCATCCTACCAACAATGATGAATGGCATCCAAGACTCGTAGGAGATATTATGGCTTAGGCTTATTGATGTGATAAAATAAGACCCTAACGGCAAAAAAGTAAAAAGCTAATAAGAAACCAAATTAATTAAATAAATAAAGGGGCTAATGAGCCCATCAATTTAAACACACTAAGATTGAATTCCTAACCTAAGTGGATCAAAACTCACCAAGAACTTAATTAATATAAATACCAACACCTTAAACCAAAAATACATAGAAGCAATCATTACAAAACTCAAGCTTTGACTCTAAGCAAGTATGTTTCGAGAGCAAAATCTCAATATCACACTAATTTTGGAAAGGATCCCACTAACATTTCCATGCAACCTCGCTCATAAAGAGTGCAACTCGTTAGCAAAGCATAACTCCTCAAGAATATAATTAAAATACATGAAGTAGTAATCCTTGATTAACAATTAATTAATTAATTACTAAGATGTTAAACAATCAAAATTGAACTAAGAAAAATCAAATAAAAGGTAACATTAATATTCATGGCAATTTAAAACTTAAAAATAAAAATTGAAAATAGAAACTATACTTTCAATTTGAAAAAGCAATTGTTAATTGAAAGCATGGCCGTTAGATGATATATCAATAAAAAACTTAATAAAAGTCCAACATGACGATAACCAACTACACCCCTTCAAGATAGATCCTTTAATTAAGCCTCATTGGCTCAAACCCATCAAGAACTCTTTTAATGTAAATAATAACTTTAATGACCAAAAAAAAGAAAAAACACTCATTTTTTAATTCAAGTACTCTATATGCAGACGCATTCCTAGAACAATAATTTACCATTCAATAATTTAAGAAAAAGACTTCATCTATGATTTAGTGAAACATCACTCATACTTATAACTATCATTTTTAAATCTATAATACTTACTAACTCAAAATAATTAAAAGTAAATTATTAATTAAGTAATATTTTTTCGTTATTCCAGATAAGAAATCCCACTCTATAGCTAATAAAAATTTTATCTCAACATAATCCACTAATTGATTAAATAATAATTTCATTTGATTTTTCTAAAACAAGGCTCATATTAAACACAATGATAATTTTTTATTCCAAGCCAATTGAATTAATAAAACAAATACAGAATTTAAATAATAATATTATATTAAAAAAGTTTAATTTTAATATATTAAAATATTATTTTCAACCTAATTCTCACCTCCAAATATTTTTCTCTACCATGAAATTGGCGCCAAGGGAACTTCCTGAGCGGCACCATACAGTTCTCCACCATTTAGTTGCAGTTGCGGCCGTTTGTCAATGGAGTATATTTGTCTATCCTTTTTTGCCCCCTCTTTTCATAAAAATGGAAAGGAAAAAAAGTCGGTGATCTGGCTGGCATGGCGGGAAATGTGGAGGGAAGGGATGCACACTTGGGTAAGGCATAATCTGAATCAATGTATTGTCTCGTGAAAATTATTGTAACGGTTGAGGCTAATATTCACAAGTAATAACAAGAATGGCATCTATGTTTGGCCCAATCTTTCTTTCTCTCTCTATAGCTCACTGTTTCAATCAAAAACAAATAAACAAATTTCATCATTCTGCAGAACGCCGCATCAGAAATTGAGAGGGGGAAGAGCCCCATTCATATCTCTTCCAATATTTGAAAAATTCAACCCTTTTTTCATATATGTTCATAATATTCTGTCAAAACCAAGATCAGGGGTTTGCTTCTTCCACCTCTCCTTTCTTGGCCTTTGCCTTTCAGGGCTGAAAAATCGGTAATGTCTTTACCGGGGGCATCCTTCGTTTTCAATTTGATCAATGCCCGTCGAGTATTTTGACGTTCTCTTGAATCATCATCTTTCAATAGCAATTTTGGATTTTGTGACATAATATATGTGTTTGCTGGCAGATGGAAGGCCGACAAGAAAACTTGTAAGTTGTGGGGGAGTCTATGGGATATTTCTGTTGGCTAAGCAAGACAAAATACCATTAACCATGCATTTGCCTTCCCTGCCTCGCCATCACACCTCTCACTCCAATGGGCGAGAGATTGTTGATTCTGATGGCTCCTCACTGCGCTTATATCAAATCTGGAAGGGAAGAAATGTATTTTGCTGTCTTCTCCCTATGTTTTTCATGTTAATTTTTCATTCTTGCAGCTTTTATGTCTCTTATCCATTCTTTCATAGACCTTGATGATTGGGAAGTTGAAATCCTTATAAAACTCATATTGATGGGTAGTTAACTTAATGAAATGAGCAAAAAGATTACTTTCAATTTTCCTGAATACCAATGCAGATCCATATTAGAACAATGATGTGATAATGATTCAATCTCTTTACTCATGGTCTTGGTCTGTTTTCATCTTGGAAATGCATGATGCATTAATGGAATTGCTCACCTACAAACCAGCATATGTATCTATTTAATTGAATTCAGTTCCATCAGCACTCTCTCATGTTTATGCATGTACGCTTCCTGCTATTAAACATGAATATCAAAGGACTTTTACATTGTTCCTTTCATCTCATTTGTTAGTTCACAATTAAAGATTAGCGTAGGTGACATAGAAAGAGAGGTAACTGTAATGGACGAAAACTAAGATCATTCGGAAAATAGATGAAGAAGGCAACTATTATCCGTGGCTTAGCAGACAAGATTGCTTAAGTCATACTTATAAACGAACTTACTCTTGTTAATACATTGCAGAAATTCTTCTTTGGTGGCAGATTCATATTTGGTCCAGATGTCAGGTCTCTCTTCCTCACATTGTCTCTAATCCTGGCTCCAGTAATCTTGTTTTGGGCCTTTGTTGCCAAAGGCCTTCTTAATGCATTTTCCCATGGATGGGGCCTTCTTATAGTAGTTCTCTCTGTTATACTCTCTGCAAATGTGAGTTCTTCTATTTTATATAGTTAATTGATCTACATTTGCTTAAGTGATATGGAACGCATATCATCTCATGTCAATATGAGAAATTATTGATTATATAGAATAACACTGGAGCAAGTGATTCTGGATATGAATCTACAACAATAGGAAACATTCTCAGTGTTGGAAATACATAAGATATTAGTGATAGTAATGAAACTAGTAAATAGCTTATTTGATCCAAGTTGATTTCAGTAGATAAAGTATATACAGAAATACATGTTTGCAGCTGTTGAACTCCAATTTGCTATAATCTTCATTAGTGTTCTATTTGCTTATCTACTTATTTTCCATAATGGAATACATTGTTTCTTATTTATTCGACTCTGAGCTCCAGCCTTCTTCATATATGACAATGCCCTGTCATAGGCAACTAACATGTGAGCACGATGGAGTCAGACAGCTATAGAAGTTCTCTTTGACGCATATATGTAACTCAGGCAGTTATGAAGTTTAAAAATGCTTGTGCATTCAACTATTCATATGTGTTCTATCTGACACCCTTTTTTCAATTGTCTAAACTTCTATCTTTTTTCTAGATTAATCCTACTAAATATATATTATCTATAGGTAGGTGAGGACAGTTAGATTCCTTTGCTGCTCAGCATCTCCCCTATTTGTAATATGTTTTTGGTGCATAAACATTACTGAATCCTCATGTTCTCATATGTAAATTAATCATGTAGCCCTTGCTTTTATTGGCTACTGCCTAATATTAGGTTAAAAGTGTTAGTTAAATAGACTGAAGCATTTCTTTATTTTATATGATTGAAGGAGAGGTCATTTGCAATGTATCATACTACTTTCTTATTTAGTCTCTCACGCAGATCACCATTCTTCTCTTTCTCACTTCTGGAAGAGATCCTGGGATTATCCCCAGAAATCTTCACCCTCCTGAGCCTGATGATTGTGATAACTCAAGCTTATCCACAGACTGGGCTGGCAGTCAGAGTAGTGCTCCTGGTATACCACTGACCAAGAATGTTACGATCAATGGGATAGTTGTGAAGGTTAAATATTGTCAAACATGCATGTTATATCGGCCTCCACGATGCTCCCATTGCTCAATATGTAATAACTGTGTTGAGCGTTTTGATCACCATTGCCCATGGGTTGGGCAATGCATTGGAAAGGTTAGTGGCTTGCTTCTAGTATTGCTTTATACTTATTTTCAGAAGAGTTTATGCCCCCTGATGTCTCGTAAACCATCATGTGTGATAAATGTCCATCTGTTGATTTATTATGGAACATTTATATTTGAAAGTTTTGTAGCAGCTTACTTTATGCCTCTTTTGCCTCTGCTTTGCAAGAAATTCAGTGACCATACAGCTTTTGTGCCAGCATCTTTGCTAAGATCCATCTGTAAACTTAATAGATAGATGATGCAAGTGTTTCACATCTTCAATATTTACTTCATTTTCTCTCTTTCTTGGACAAATTCCTTCTTTAACATCACAGCATTTTGCATAGTAACATTACGCATAGAAAAATGGTCCAGTGTGATCACTGTACACTATGCCAACAAGCTTCTTATTTATGTATATACTTATTTGATACATTATGAGTGACTTAACAAGCGAATTTGGTAGTACTATTTTTGCAGTTGGTAGCTTTTCCGGCACAAGTGTGTATATGTTGTGCACAGTATCCCTCTCTGATTTAAAGTTGTTCCTCCAATCTTCTGTGTTATGCAAATTGATTCCACATATAGGTTCCTCTATATTAATTTGCTAATTGGATTTTTTTTCTCAAAATATAACCACAAATTTCTGGCTCTATGACAGAGGAATTACAGATATTTTTTCATGTTTGTGTCCTCTACAACCTTCCTATGCTTGTATGTTCTGACTTCCTGCTCTATAAACATCAAGAGGCTAATGGATAAAGACAATTGTAATATCTGGAAAGCTATCCAGAAGTCACCTGTTTCAGGAATTCTCATCATGTACGCATTCGTTGTCTGTTGGTTCGTTGGAGGCCTCACCGCCTTTCACTTGTACTTAATCGCCACAAACCAGGTTCTTTCTATGGTCTGGCATTTACTTGAATAGATTTTTCTTGCTCATTAATTTGTCCAACCTTGAATATCTTATCTTTTTTCTTTTCATACAGACAACATATGAAAATTTCCGATATCATTATGATCGAAAGATGAATCCTTATAACCTTGGATGTGCTGGCAATTTTAAGGAAGTATTTTGCTCTCAGATACCCAGTTCCCGAAATAACTTCAGGGCAAAGGCTAAAGTTGATTCATCCGCTGGCTTTAGTGTCTCACCATCCTCTGGCATTTCAGAGATGCTGAAAAGAAGCTTTGATGTAGAGATGGAAAAACAACAGACTGTTGATGCTGACAACTTTGAGGATATAAGGAACCAAGTTGGGAGTTTTGGCGGGTTGGAAAGAAGCGGCACCCAACCAAGACATAATGACTGGGATCAGAACGGCAGCTGGGAGATAACCCCTGATAGATACATGTTTGAGTCTGAGTCTGGAATTGAATCTTGTGTAAAGGAGAGGGAGAAGATCCATGTTGATCCCTGAGAACTGATTGTTTTGGCCAGTGGACAGTTGAATTTCTTGGAGATAAGCAGGATATTTGCTAGCATGAATTGGCCGCGGAAGTTGATTGGATGCACATGTTTATGCGAAGAAAAGGAATGGGGCTGATTTGCTGAACATGTGGAGGAAATATATGTCCATGATAACCTTCCTTTTTCTATCTTGAGCTGTGGAATTGGTATCAAAATATGCTGTTTTTGGTGCCACTATCAACCTTAAAAATGTACTCTTTTAACCAGGCGGATTCTAATATTCATCACAATACAGGTTTTCTTGTCGTTATTTCTCAAACACTATTTTTGTTTAGATTACTTTTTTCCAAAAGTCTTCAAACTCACCTTCCCTAAAGAAAAGCATCATCCCTGCTTACGGAAAATTAGAACATTTAGACACATGAGTTGATTTTGGTGTTGTAAAAATTATGTGTACATAGTTATTATTGGTTTTTCTTTGTAATGGTAGAAATGAGGTGACGCATCCTCATCAAATAGTTTGAAACAGATGTCTAGTGAATTTTTGCTTAATTTTTCCGTGTCTTAGTCATTACAACGTGAAGATGTGGGAGAAAGCATTGGAAGGGGCTGTTTTATTCTATACATTGAATTTGAAGGTCTAGAGAATAACCAAATTATTAGCGATGGCTCTCAAACTGAATTTGTGAAAATATTTAACCCATCAGAAGCCAAAATCTATGGATGATACAAATTATTGGTTAATCTACTAACGTCCTTCCTTCTCTCCGAAAAGAAGTAGAAATAATGAGTATTGAGATTTGCTATCGTAATCTGTAACTTTAAAAATTTGAAATGGTTAGATATGACCTCTTGTTTGCAACTAGAAATTAAAGAAGTTGGAGAAAAAAATTTAGAAACTTGGGGAGGTACTTGGGCGCAAGGCTGAATCACCAATGGGAATGCAGATCTTCCAGGCTCTGCCTTGTGGAACCTAATTCATTTATGTCATCATCCCCATCATATATTCTTCTTTTCCCGGAAAAACTTGAATGAGCAGCACCTGGAACTGGAGGCTCTACCCCTAAGAAATCAACAGTAGTCATTTTCTCATGCTCCCCAGCAAGTACAGCTTGTTGCCTTTGGGTTGGTGAGTTTTCACCTAATGAATATATGAAAGCCGACAGATGGCGCGAACTCATTTGGGAAATGTCAAAACCTACCGTTCTCTGCTCTCCTCTCCCCATTGTCTTGTCAATTGGTTCATATATACTATTGGTAGAAGTAGACAGTATTTCGGCTGCATTAAAACCAACTGCTGATGAAGTACCTTTCTCAGTCATGCTTGCAGCGGAATACCCTGCAAATCCTTTGAGCAGAATTGGGGTGATACAAGTGTCACTTACTTTTGAGCCCATTTCAGCAGCTTTCTGCAACAATGCAGTTGCGGATGTGTAAGCAGAGCCAAGTGCTAAAGGTGAGTTGTTTGGACCTGATCCAGTGGTTCTCGAATTAGCACTCATGAGATTTCTTGCATTGTAAAATGGATCCAAATTTCCAGGGATGATGATTCCATTTGAGTTCAAGGACAAGGGCTTCATTGTCGAATGATATTGATCTTGAGGAGACAAATTATTCATGGTATCAGCAGATGAAAACAATTGATCTTGGGGTTGGTGCTGCAACAACATTGGTCCTGCAGTAGTAACGGCTGCAAGATTATTCTGGTCCATTCTATACAAGTCTTCGCTTAATGCATCACAGAATGCTCTGTGAGTGACAAAACTATCCTTCCTACACATGAAAATAAACACAAACAACTTCTCAATTATAGGCATATATATGGAGAGCTCAAGTATATATAAATAAACACAAGCAACCAGTAGGAGCAGCAGCACTTAAAATAACAAAACCTTGAAAAAATGGTGCCACAATCACAACGATATTCACGTGTTCCACATATCTTAGTATGTGCCTTCCAGTCGGACTGCACAGCATAACGCTTAGAGCATTTGTCGCATTTCCATTTCTTCTCACCATGTTTCCTGCAGTAGTGCTTCTTGATGCCGGTCAAGTCGCCCAGGGCTCTATTTGGATTGTGATGAACACAGTTGGGCTCAGGGCATACGTATACCCTCTTCTTTGCCTGTGTATTGCCTCGTTGCTTTAGCTTCCATGGAAGATTGTGGCCTCTCCTGTGGAGCTGCAAATTTTGATCCCTCTGGAACCCTTTGTGGCAAACTTCACAAATATATCTATTAGTAGCCATCAGAGTCCTAGGAGACAATGCTACCACCTCTGCATCAGGATCTGTAAATTTTGTAGCTAGGAAATGCTTATTAATCATACATCCTTAACTTATCAATGATTAATTTAGTACACTATTGAAAAATGGTGCGCTCAAGATAAATTAATAATCACAATGAAAAAAATTTAAAACCATTAACTTGTTGCCAAATAACTTCACGCATATTTTTTGAAATAAAGTTTTAGTTATGTCCCGAATAAATTAACTTCCTTTATAATGGTTTATTTGCAAAAACACATTTAATACGATATACAAACTCACTAAAATAATGTATAACTTATAAATGTCATTTAATAAACTAAAATATTCCTAAAAATAAGTAAATTATTGATAATATGACTATATATAGTGAATAAAGAAACGATTGCTTAAACTATTCAAGATATAAGTAATAATTTGACAAAACAAATTCTTACATTATAAACTCAAATCATAAGAATTCTTCATTGCATTAGTCCTTTTTCTTTTTTCTTTTTTTCTTATAATTTTAAATTGACAACTCAAGATATTCTTTCATTTTTTTTTATTTAGTTTGATAATTTTTTTCTTTTTGACTTTATAATTATTATTTTTCTCATTCTAAATTTGGTTATGATGATATCTTTCTTCTTCACATTTAACTAATAAATTCATATTTAAACAGAAGATCATTAGTATTTTCTTAAGTAGTTTTAATTATTTAGATTGCAAGTTATTTTTATGAGTTAATATAAATCAATATCTTAAAAAAGTTTTTGAATTATTCTTAGAAAAAAATTGAGTTACATATATTCTTAAATAATTTTATATAACAAATACAAGCTGTGAAACAAAAATTCTTGTAAAAATTTTTGAATTATTTTTTCATAACTCCGAAGGAATTAATATTGTTATATATATGAATATATATATAGAAAAAATTTAGGGGATTGATGTGTATTGTCAACTGTGGAGATTTATTTTGGAAATATTTTTATAGGTATTATTTATAATTTTGGAAGAATACAAGTTTTCTTAATAGATATATGTATTTTAAAAAGAATCCCTTTCTTAACTTAAATAAACAGACATTTTTATTACTTGTATATATATATATATATATATATATATCATTATATGCAGCATAATTCAATTATGAATTTTAAAGATAATCAATATTTGAGTTTAAGAATGTTAAATTTAGTTGATGCCCTATTCTTTTAATTATTTTCTTTCAAAAGATAACCAAAATAAATTTAGATAAGTTTATTTCTATGACACAATATTTTTCATGTGCTGTCAATTTGAAAACGCAAAAGAAATCATATTTCTTAGACGTTCATTGTAATGTTCACTTATTAACATTCAAATTTAATTTTAGTTTTTTTTTTAATCAATATAAAAGATTTTTCTTTTAGTCAATATTTTCAACATCACCAAATAATTCATTGCATAAAAAGTGACTAAGTTAATATATAGACATAATTAAAAATAATTTGAACTAACTGTACACTAATTAAGTTACATTATTTTATCTAATAAATACTTGTTACCGGAAATAAAATTCTTGAATTGAATATGACAATTACTAAGTCAATAACTTAGGTGCACTTTTTAGAATAAAAGATTACAATATAGATAATAAAATACAACCTTATATATAAGTTTAAATTTTCTTACAATTTTATAATATAATACAATACAATATTTATGTGCATATATTATTTAGAAAATGAAAAAGTGAAAGCATTTAATAAACTTAGCAGAGATCAAACTAATACTGATTATGCACATCAAGCTAACTACTAAAAAGTTACAAACTCAATGTGCCTAAAAAATTAACCATTGGAAAGGAATGACTAGAAGATCACCATATGTAAGACGAAGTAAATTTAATAAAAAATATACCATAAATTTAAGCGAAACACACTTTTTCCAAAATAAATATTATGTATTACTTGCGGTAAAGTGTTATATGTGACCAAATTGAGTAGTTTTATATGCTAAGAATTAATAAATATCTTTTTCAACTATTTATAATAATGACACTCAATTTTCCCAATTAATGTAATATATATTCGTATTCACCTGAGAGAAATTAAATTTGAATCACAAAGTATGAAACATTGGCTTAGTCAAAAACCTTCAAACAAACTAAACATTTTTTTCACCCATTGAAGCACAAATTCAAAATTTATTATTACTAAATATTAATTCAAAATGCTTATCATAAATATTAATTTCTAATCTTGTTCATTCATTTAAAAATTCCTTTCGTCCAATTTTTTTCTTCCTCACTCCTAATATGACAAAAGATAAAACAATATAAAGATATCAATACAAATTCGCTTTCTCTAATGCATTATAATACTTTGTTTGTAACGACACCAAGCATGATAAATTTTAATAGTAAGAGGCATTTTAGTCCTTTGTCTGAATGTCATATTGCACTAGAATTTTGACAAATGTTTTAAGAGTGATATCCGAGTTTTACTGCCAAATTGATAATATAAAATAATGTTCGTTTATATCATTCTCTAAATTTCTTATGGTAACATATACTAATCCTTTTTCATTTTGTTGAATTAAATTCTATCACATTCACAATATCTATTTAAAATTCTCCAGTAAACAGGCATTGTATAGAACGAATATTATAGAAAACAAAGGAAATTGAAATTAAACTTAAATTTCATTTGGGAGGAAGAAGTAGTTTGCAAAGTTTTATATATTCACTCCATATAAACCAATATGATAATATCATTAACATCGAAAATGTATATATATAAAGTCACTACTACAAAAATTAGGAATTTGCTATGAAAAAATTTCAATGAAATTAATTTCTTAACTAGCGCTACAAGTTTCATGGCAAATATAATTTTTTTAACTATCAATCCATAACCTTGTATGTTTGAAACACAATAGATTAGATATATATGCAATATTCGTAGAAAAGTTACTATATATAAAGAAGAATATTAATCATCAGCTATAAATTGATCATAGCAATAGCTAGTTACTGTAGCATTTATTTTGAATTTGGCTAGATAAATTTGTAGTTAAAACTACAAATTTTCAGCATTAACTATAAATTTAATTGTAACTTATGCGTCCATAATTGATGCACTAATTTTTTAGTTTTCCACAGTGAGTTTATCTTATCTATATGTCAACCTATTCCTCTTGTATATATTTCTTGCTCGCCATCACTCCCCAAACAAAGAAATATAAGAAAAGCAAATCATCAACAAAACAAAAATATAGTACAAATTAAAGAGTCCATAAAATATAATATTCTTTAATTTTTCATTTTATTTTTTCATTCACAAACAGTCGATTACATAGCTATTTTTAATTATCATAACGTTTAAATTTATAACACATTATAAAAATAAGTAAATTAAACTATTTTGCTACTCAACTTTTAGAATGTACCTCCACACAGCGAGAATCGAAACCATTTCAGTAAAATAATAGATCTAGATTGAGTTATTACATCTTTATTCAGAGAAGAAATAATATTGTTCAAATTAAGATTTTCATATTTGATTTGCAAAAGTGACACTAAGTTCTTAGCCACAGACTATGCTTTCGTTGCGTTAACTTTTTCTGGATATATAGCCCTTATTAAACCAAATTAGAGCATGGAAAGAATAAAATTAAGAAAAAGTAAGTTCCTGATCTCTCTTCACTAGTTTTTAAATCTTTTGGGTTTAGCTTAAATCTAAAACATTATCACATTAATTTTAATTTAAAAAATCGCTTTCATCCATGCATGCTTTGTTTAGCTTTTTATTTTATTATTCAACTAGAAATAACTGCTGTATTTTTAATGCGATTATCTATTATTACATAATTTTATGTCTATGTTATCATAATTATAACAAATTGGTATATATATATATATATATTGAGTAACTAAAATTAAATTAGGATTTAAAAGATACGTGTGTGTGTGTGTGTGTAGTAGACTGAAGACTGAAGACTGAAGACTAGTAGTCTTGCCTGGATTTCCTGGGAGATTGCGCTTCTTCTTGGATGTTGTAACAGCAGCAGCAGCAGCAGCAGCAGATGCAATTGTTTCAGTGGGATCACTTTGAGTACTGCCAATATTAATGGATGATTGTGAGACAACAATGGTGCTTCTTTGGAATTGCTCATCATCCTCCACATCTTCAACTTCTTGATGATGAACAAAGTTGGACATACTAATTAAGTAATATTATTGTTTCTCTTATTTACCTTTAATACAACTTGCTTGCATGCATGTTCCTGCAGACTGCAGAGGCCCTCCGCCTACATATGCATATATATCTATATATATATGTATAGATATACACAGACACACACACAGACACACACACACACAAATTAAAGCTGAAAGTTTGGTAGGAGACAAATTAATTAAATTAAAAGAAGAAGATCAAATACGTACCGGCCGGGGGGCCCATCTAAATCAATACAATATTAATTGATGGCTTCAATTGTAATTCTTTTGAATGATAGCAACACCATCGGATCAAATTATGTTCTTGTTTAGTATATTCTTTTTAGGTCGAAGGTGGAAAAAAAAAGTGAGAAGGACATCCTGTGCGTGGTTAATTTGTCTGCTTCTCCTCCCACTTGATATGATCAGGCAGAAAATTATGAGCCTGCAAAATTCAATATGCACCTTCCATGCATATTTCCAAATTACTAAACTATATTTATATATATATATATACATACATATATCATCATGAGTCTTCTTTTGAGAATTGAGAGAGAGCGAGACAATTTACTAGAGACATGTAGGAGAAGTACAAAGGAAAAATCTTTGAAAAGAGACAACTTAAGCCTTCCGAATGAGTTTTAAATGCCTAGCTCTTACCTCTCCTCAGTGCTCCACCTTGCAGGATATATGTTAATATATGCATTTGTCCCGTATGTATTGTTGTTTACTTCGCATATGCAGATGGAGCTACTTAATATATCGTCTTTCTTTCTATTCATAATTCCTGTGCATGTGGGCTGTGGGCGTTACATGTATATGTGATACAATATACATTAATTCTCATAAGACACTTCCATTTGTTTTGTGTGTAGGTTTGATCAGAGGAGCGAGCTAGCTAGTTAGTCTACACATTCAATATGATCCAACACAATATTGACCTAATTAATAACTAATATGGGGCAAATGGGTCTGATTTGCATTGGTTCAAAACGAGTTAGATTGAAAATGGGTTGGTCATGAATTCCATTAAGTTTCATATAAAAGTGATATATATATATATATTGCTAAATATATTTTATTAAAATTTTTGTTCCATCTTCATTTTACTATAAGTTTATAAATTATTGTTAAATCCTTGTCATTTAATATCAAATCAAATTCAAGTCAATTTTTATAATTTTGTACATTATTTTTATCACTTATATCTCTACATTTAGGTAATTTTAACAAGCCATAACATTTAGAATTACAAAAATACCTTTTTAACATATAGAATTTCAAATATAAAATCATAAAAATCTAGAAAAAGTTACTTTTTTAAATTAAACATGATTTTACTTTTGGATGTGAGTTCTATCTCAAAAAATAAACAATTAATAAGAGAAGGACACAATTTATCATTCTTATTTATTGAACAAAATGAGAACCACTTAATATTCAATTTATCATTCTTATTTAATGAACAAAATGAGAACCACTTAATATTCAATTTATCATTCTTATTTAATGAACAAAATGAGAACCACTTAAATATTAAGGTTATGTTTGTTTACAAATTATGTGTTTTGAATTATATATTTTGAAAGAATGAGTTTCGAGAGTCGGGTTGGGGAATGTGAAATTTGTATTGGAAAATGTGTTATATGTTTGTTTATAATTTGGGAACATTAAGAAAATTATTTTGGAAAACTTTGGTATATTTGTTTATGTTATGGGGGAAAATAAATTTTACTGTAACAGTCAAATTAATGTATTTTTGTTGTTTTGGGAGGGAATAAATTCTATTGTAGTAGTCAAATCAATACTTTTTTGATAGATTTTGAGGGTGTAAATAGATTTTAGTAGTATTGTTTATTATGATATAATAATAAAATATTGTGATATATAAATATATATATATATATATATGTGATTGGTAATGATTGTGATGTAAAAAATATGAGATTTTTGGTCATTTGTTAGTTAAATTGCAAGGATAATTTGGTCATTTTTTAAACCCAATTTGAGAGAAAAATTAGGCACATGTTTGATTACATTCTCCTAGAACAATTTTATTTTAGAAGAATTTAACCAAACATAGCCTAAGGTTTTCTGTATTTATATTAGTAAATGTATACTCCTCTGCTTTAAATTTAAGAAGAAAATTAAGAGTCCATATCAAATTAAAACTATCTAACTTAGATCTCCACATAGAGCACCTTCCAGTGGAGAAGCTTTTCTATTTGATGCTGACTTTAAAGCCAAATTGCTACCCTATTCATTAGTATTATAATACTAGCTATTAGTTTATGTGTTGCATTGGATGATAAATTTATATTTGAAAATTTATTTTATTAATTTTTGCTATAGCTTAGATATTAATATTTTTTTTTATAAATACTACAAATATAATGCATAAAAAATTAATAAGAATTTTATTGAATACAATATAATTGACGATTTAAATAGACAACAATATTTATATAACATGGTTTGTGTATTATAATCACATCAAATCATATGCAATAATTCATTTCCACAGAAATAATGACTAAATATTATATCACTTTATAAATCCAATAAACTTTTTGAAAAATATAGTAGAAGATAAAATAAAGAAAATGTAACACCCCAAATATATAATTGGTGGAATTTTATACTATTATTTTTATTATTAATATTTTTATTATTTTTATAAAGTTTTTGGGTCAAAATGAAAATAGGGAATGACTTAATTGAAGAATATTTGAAAGTTCTAGGGCCCAAAGTAAAATTATTTTAGGTCAATTGAGTTAATGTCATGCACTCATCAGCTGAAGGACTTAATAGAAAGCTACAATAAAATACTGGGTCAATTTATAATTTTTGAAAAATATCATTTATATATCATTCCCCCCCTCCCTTTTCTTCATTTCCCCCCCATATGCAAGCCTCCCTTCCCCTTCTGCGGTGACCTTCCCCAGCAATGGCGAAGGCAAAACCTAGCAAATTATATACCAAAACCTTCATCTCAACTCAAGGACTTTGTTGATACCAATAGTTCTCAAAAACAACTAGTGGGATGGCAAAAACATTTACTTGAAAGTCGAGGCATGGCAGAGATGGTGGATGCGGTGTCATTAACATCAGAAGCTTGGGTATGGGGTATAGGCTTTGTAGAATTTAGCTTGGGGAGTGATTAGGTACCTTTAGATTCTAGTTTGGGCTACCGGCAATGGCAGAATTGGGGAGAGATAGTGATGACAGACGTTCTAGCATTAGGGTTTAAAGCTTCAATTGACACCTATCTCAGTAGTGAAGCTTACAATTGGTATGCATATTGGACTAGCAATGTTGAGATGAGTCCAACGGTGGTAGTGGTGAGCATCTTCGACGGTGGTAACTCTGAGATAGTTTCATTGTCTCGTCATGATGGTCTCACAAGCAGTGTTGGTTTGTAGCAATTGTACCCCGATATCAAGATTTGTTGTAAATGGTTAGAAATGGGAATAATACCTTAAATGTTGTTCTTGTTAGTTTTTGTCATTCTTTTATTTTGAAATTCATGGAAATACATGACTTGGACCATTAGAATGTATGCATGAATATATATATATATATATAAATGAATTTTAGTGGACTTGGATTTGTTATATGATATCTAAATTTTGGTTCATTAAGTTAATTAGATGATTAAAATCCTAATCTTATGTTTAAAACCTTATTTTTATGTAATTGAACCCTATGTGACAAGTTGGCTTATTAATAACAACTAGACCATTATAATCGACTTTGTGTAATGTTGCAAGGATATAAAATAGGAATCTAAATTGGTTTATTAATTGGAGTGAATATGATCTTCATAAATATTGGGATATTAACATTGTAATTAGCATGTCATCTCTTGATAATCTTAAAATTGAACCTTAAAATATCGTATTAACTATTAAAATCGATAGTAGAATATTATCAGTTTAATTATTGTTATGGTGTCAAAATGAGTGGTTTGATGATAAGCCTATTTTTTCAGTTAGGTGATAAAGAGTTGGACCCCACAGAGCAGTAGATAGGGATAGCATTTCTATGTCCATTAAGGTGAGAGCTAAGCTTACCTTTATTTCGGGAAGTGAATATTCTTCGTTTGTTTGAAATTCTTGATGGTCTAAATTCCTTGTGTTTACTTATTTAAATTGAGTGTACCTATTCTGGTGTTCAGAACTTTTATTGTCCAATTTGTTATTAACCTGTATTCCCTAAAGCCTTGCTGGTTTTCCCATTATTTCATTAATTATAGGCCTTGCCGACTAAATCGTGCTTTTTTTCACTTTTGATTGAAATCATTCTACATATAGTTATATGGCTTTGCTGGCATTTGTTTATCTTTTGTTTTGTCATATAGGAATAAATTACAGGATGTTAGTCTCTACTTTGTGCATGAGACAAGATGTTATGCCCAAAACCTTTGGAATAAATTACGAGATATTAGTCTTTGCTGTGTGCATGAGATAAGTTATTATGCCTAAAACTTTTGGAATAAATTGTAGGACGTTAGTCATTGTTGTGTGCATGGGACAAGCTGTTATGATCAAAACTTTTGGAATAAATTAGAGGCTGTTAGTCCTAGCTGTGTGCATGGGACAAGCTATTATGCTGTGAACTTTTGGAATAAATTTTAGGATGTTTGTCCTTCCTGTGTGTATGGGATAAGCTGTTACGCCAGAAACTTCTAGAATAAATTATAAGACTTTAGTCGTTGTTGTATAAATAGGATAAGCTGTTATGCTCGAATGGAGGAATAAGGAGAATCTATTATGCATATTATGCTTTAGGTTTTATTTGATTCTGTTTGTGTTTCAATTAGAGAGAAATAAGGATGGAGATGATTTTCTTTGCTAAATTTTGATATTATTTATGTTATGGTATAATCATGTTTCTAATTATGATTTTGCTTGCTAATACATTGTTGAATTATTGTTTCTTCAATAGTTCTTCTTTGACTGTTTGACATATTCCCCCTCACTAAGTCTTTTGGAATTACCCTTTTTGTTATCTTTATTCTTTTCCTAGACAAGGCTAATTGAAGAATGGGGGCTTGTGGCTTGGCCCAAAGAATCTCTTTTGTAATAGATTAGGTGATTTTAAAGTACATTTAGACTTTACCTAATCATAGCTTTGAGACTTGAGAATAAGTTGGATTGTTAATTGGAAGACTTTGATATGTATATATATATATATATATATATATTTCACTTTCGTGGCATTCTATTAGGTTTAGAATTGGCATGTATATATGGCACTTCTAGTAGTTTAAGATTAGAAACTAGCCTTCATGATAGAAGGTTAGTTAAGATATGAACTTTTGGGTATAGTGTTCAATACTAGGAGGTAGGAGATTATACCTAAGACGATTAACTAGTTTGTAATCTTCACTTTCGAAAGTTTAGTATTGGACTTTAGATTGGAATTAAACCCTGGGTAGTTTGTGCGCTAGAAATATGCTTGATTAGTGTGATATTGAAGAAGTAAATTGATATGCCGCAGGATGATAGATCAACATAAAAAGGGAAAAAAGCTTATGGATGAAGAGAGCATGGAATCTTTAAAAGAAAGAATTAAGGTTTTAGAGCAACAGAAGGCAAGTCTACTGGAGTTGTGCTGACAACACAAGGAGAAACTCTATGATATACATGAGGCGTTGAGAGATAAATGAGTAGAAACATATAATTTGAAATTAATACATGGGATTAGGTGCTATACTGTAGAAAGTTGATTGAGGATATAGAGCGAAAGGGTAAATGTGTGAGGATAATTGAAAGATAGATTGAAGTACTCCATAGAGTGCAGGAATAAATGAAAGAAACTTTTAGAACTTTGGATTAAATCATTACAAGATAGTTAACATAACCTACATGATCATGGACGAGGTTCAAATGATGATAGCACACTATGGTAGTGCCATAGATCAAATCATAGGAGTCAAAATGGGGATAGCCATAGAGGCCAAACCCTTTAAGGTTTGCCTGTCCTATGAGTCGGGAAATAGATAGGGTTTTCATATCAAAGAGGTACATGAAAGAAATCAAGAAACTTGAGAAGAACCTTAAGAAGGAGCTCAAGGAGAATCTTGAGGAGCATCCCGTATAAGAAGATGTTGTTAAGGCACCACAAGAGGTCAACATGGAGGGTGAATTTTTGGAGTTTGAAGAGAAAAATAATGACATGGATATGGAAGTGAATGGGGAAAATGAGGATGAAGATGCAAAATCTGATATTATCGATGTTGAGGATTAAAAGTAGAGGCCCTTGTGTATGTGGTTGACTATGTAAATAGATATATAATAGCTTTTGACCATTAGGGTGGATAGAAGTAGCTAAGGGTAGCTAGGCTTACGGGGTGATGCCTTTATACCAATCTTATCATTTTGTCCACAATTAGGAATATAATATAGTTAGCTTGGAAAATATTTTGAAATTTTGACTTGTATACATACTCATATAACTACCTATAATGCTAACTCAAAAAATGTTAATGAAGTTTCATCGTTAATCTTTGAATGACTTTCAATGAATTTTATTTAATGTTGTTAAATTTCTTTTCTATTTTCTTTTCTTTTTCGCAAGTTTGAGAGATTTAACAGAGTTGATGGTGATTTAGACTTCATTTTACAACTCAATAATTGTAGGCTTAAATACCTAGGATATATCAGACTTGTAATGGCATCGCATGAGGATTTTGATATACCTTCTCCAATTAGAACAGGTCATTAACGGGAGACTGCCGAGTAGATGGGCTAATGTTCAACAATCTCCTAGGCGGAGAGTACCTGCATGTCAAAAACCATTGCCAAATGAAGAAGTCTCACAAACTGCTTTGGTTGATCAATCCACCATAGGTCAACTAATAGATCCTATGTATCAAAGGGGGCAAACATTTGGGCATTATAGTCAATAGCAAGGTAATGGAGCCAAAATTGCTAATGAGATTGTTGAGGATCAAGCATTAGAATGGTTTCTTTTGTTTTAACCCATGAAGTTCTTAGGAGAACTAGATGATAGAAAAAGCTAAAGAATGGATTGAGAATCTGGAAAACATATTTGAAACCCTGTGCTATCTAAACAAGCAAAAAGTTCAGTACGCCACATTTTTTCTAGGAGGTCCTACACATAGTTGGTGAAAGATGATAGACTACAGATGGATAGCAGAGGGAACTTACTGAACATGGGAAAATTTTACCAGAGAGTTTATGGATAAGTATGTACCCTTGGCAATCAAGCAGGCTAGAAAAAGAGAATTCATGGACTTAAACATAGGGAGCGCAATTTGTTAGTTAGTGTGAGGATACTTTTAGCTAATTAACTTAGTATACACCATACATACTAGAAGATAAAGATCGAAAGACCTAATGATATGTGTAGAAATTACGATCAGAACTCAAATAGGATCTTACCACTTGTGATATGTCAAGTTTCAACTAGGTGGAGAGTAAAACATAGTAGTTGGAGTCAAAACTACAGTAAATCTAAAAGATAAAAAAATGGGGCTAGACAGAAAGAATGCACCTTAGTAGGTAGAGTTATCTTGGGAAAAAATAGCTAAAACTGCAAATTAGAGGCTCTAATCAATAAACATACTAGGCTAGTGGAGTTGCAAATTTGGCTCAAGGGGTGGCAATAAAATAATATGGATTCTATGGGGTGACTTGGCCATGAGAGGTCTGAATGTAGGAGAAAATAAGGTAAATGTGTGGGTTACGGTAGCGACCAGTACTTTTTGAAAAATTGCCCTAAACTAAAAAACTCAACACCTATAGGAAAAGGGAAACATATAGTAAGAGCTAACAAGAAACAAAAAGTACGAGGTTGCGATTATGCTTTGACTAAAGAGGATGTATGGGATCCTAATAAAGTGGTTGAAAATATGATTCTATTTTTGGAATTAATGGTAATACTTTATATGATCCTGGTGCTTTTCATTCTTTTAAATCTGCAACCTTTTTTTGGAAAATTGAATATGCAACCCAAAACTATAGCTTACCAAATAGAAGTTCAGACACCCTTAGAAATAGGGCTAATAACAGACACCATATATTTGGATTGCCTAATTATCATTGAGGATGGGGAATATCCAGCCAATCTTATACAAGTGCCTATTCAAGAATATGATTTGATACTTGGAATAGATTAGTTGTATAAATATCAAGCATAGGTAAATTGTTAAACTAAATACATCACTCTTGGAGATAAGATACAAATGCCAACACATCATTCCATAGATAACACTTCTCTGATACCAATTATATCTATGGTATAGGCTTAAAAATTCTAAAGGAATGATGAAAAGGATTCTTAGCATATCTTATTAATAAGCCCCGAGATAATACCAACATTGAGGAAATAAAAATAATGGTTAATTACCCAAAAATATTTTTAGAAGAGCTAAACTTATTACCCCCTGATAGAGAGATAGAATTTGTTATTCATATTCTTCCAGAAGCCACACCTATTTCTAAAACCACCTATCGAATGGTATCGATAGAACTTAAAGAGCTTAAAGACGAACTCAGGAATTATTGTAGAAGAAATCTATAAGGCCAAGCACTTTTCCTTACAGAGCCCTGGTATTTTTCGTCAAGAAAAAGGATAGATCCCTAAATATGTGCATTGACTACAGGGAGTTGAACAAAACCACTATCAAGAATAAATACCCTCTACCACGGAAGAATTGTTTGATCTTTTACAAGGATCTATAGTCTTCTTGAAGTTAAATTTGAAACAAGGGTATTACAATCTAAAAATTAGAAAGAAAATATTTTAAAGATTGCATTCAATTCTTGATATGGTCATTTTGAATTCATTGTAATGCCATTTGGTCTTACTAATGTCCCAGCGGCATTTATGAATTTAATGTACTAATTTATTTGGACCTATTTGTGGTTATCTTCATTGACGACATTTTAGTGTATTCAAAAACTAGCAAAGGCCATGTGGAGCATTTACACATAGTTCTCAAAACTTTAAGAGAACATAAGTTATATGCAAAATTTAGTAAGTTGGAATTTAGATAGAGAAAATAGCTTTCTTGCACACATCATATCCCATGATGGGGTAGAGGTTGATCCATCTAAAATAGAAACAATAGTCAACAGGAAGAGACCCAAAAATATGATAGAAGTTCGTAGCATTTTGGGTCTTGTTGGCTATTATCAAAGGTTATATAGGATTTCTCTAAAATAGCTGGCCCATTGCCTAAGTTAACATAAGAAAATCAATTGTCTGATTGGAATGAGAACTATGAAAAAAGCTTCCAAAAGTTGAGAAACAGATAGACTTTGGCTCCATTTTTAGCCCTTTAGGAAGGATCAAAAGGTTTTGCTATATATACGAATGCTTCTAAAAAAGGGCTTGGATGTGTACCATTGCAAAAAGGGCAAGTTATTGTCTATGCATCTAGAGATCTTATACCACATAAGGAGAATTACCCAACTTATGATCTGGAGCTAGATATTATTTTTTTTGCATTAACAAAATAGAGGCATTATCTTTATAGGGCCACATTCAAGGGGTATACAGACCATAAAAGTCTCAAGTATTTATACTCATAGAAAGATCTAAATATGAGATAATGAAGGTGGATGGAATTTCTTAACGATTATGACTTTGCTATCAACTATCATTCAGGAAAGATAAATGTAGTAGCATATGCCCTAAGCCAAAAGGTTGGGATAGCCCATATTCTAGGGACAAAGTATCAAAAGGTCTAAAAGTGGATGCTGTGGTAAGAATGAAGCAACAAGCTTGGCCTACCATAGTAAATGTACAGCTAGAGTTGTAAGATGAAATACGATGAGCTCAAGTGATGATAAATGGATGCTAAAACAAAAAGAAGCAATTGGGAGTTCTGAAGAGTTTGAATTTAGTATTGATAGTGAAGGCGCTCTTATGTTCCATAAGAGAATATGTGTGCCAAAAGAAATAAAAGAAACATTGTTGGATAAGGCATACAAGATAAGATTTATGATACATCCAAAGGGCACAAAGATGTATTGGGACTTAAAGAAGTAATTTTGGTAGAACGGAATGAAAAATGATATTGCAAAATATGTCCAAAAATATTTAACTTGCCAGCTAATTAAAATAAAACATCAGCAATCGTTAGGGTTGCTACAACAACTTCCAATCCCTGGCTAAAAATGGGAGCAAGAAATTATGGATTTTGTGATAGGTCTACTAAGGGCCTATGAGGGATATGACAGCATCTAGGTAGTGATAGACCAATTAACTAAATTTGCTCATTTTCTACTAATGGGAACATATTTCAAGGTTACAAAATTAGTAGAATTATATATAAGAGAAATAGTTAGAATATAAGACATTCCAACCAGTATTGTATCAGATTGACATCTAAAGTTTACCTCACAACTTTGGAAACATTTGTAGGGACACTGGGGCATGAGGCTATGATTAAGCTCTACTGCTCATTTGCAGTTTGATGGTTAGTCAGAAAAGATAATTTGGATAATGGAATATATGCTACAAGTTTGTATTTTGGAGTTCGGTGGGAGTTGGGATAGATTTTTCGACTGATATAATTTGCTTATGATAATAGCTATCAATCTACCATTTAGATGGCCCCATATGAAGCATTGTATGGTAGAAAATATTGATCTTTGTTACATTAGGATCTTGACGAAAACCGAAGCAAAATTAATAAGGCTATGGGATCTTTAGGGCTAAAATTAATTCAAGAGACTATTGAGAAAGTGCAAATGATTAAATAGAAAATGAAAGCACCCTAGGATCGGCTGAAAAGCTATGCAAATAAAAGGATGAAATACTTAGAGTTCAAAATTGGAGACCAAGTATTTCTTAAAGTATCTTTAAGAAAAGGGATTCGAAGGATTGGAAAATATGGGAAACTTAGCCTACGGTACAATAGTCCTTATGAAATCTATGAAAGAGTTGGACTAGTAGCCTATCGGATAGCATTACCCCAAGGCTCAATAAGAATACATGACATTTTTCATGTATCACAACTTTAGAAATACTATCCTGACTCTTCCCACATGTAAACCTCTTTTCCCTTCCTCAGGTGATAGCAAAACTCAAAATATTTTATACCATACTTTCCTCTCAGCTCAAGGACTTCATTGATTCTAATAGTTCTCAAAAAAAAACTGGTGAGACAGCCTAAAATTAGACCTAAAAGTTAAGGTATGGTAGAGATGGCGGACGTGGTATCACTGGCGATGGAAACTTGGGCTTGTGGTATAGGTTTTGTAGAGTTCAACTTGAGGAGTACTTTGGTTCTTTTAGATTCTAGTTTAGACCGACGGTAGTGGTGGAGTTTGAAAGAGATATTGATGGCAGAGGTGATGGAATTGGGATTTTGAAGCTCTAATTGATGCTTATCTTGGAAATAAAGCTTAAAATTAGTTTAGGCATCAGGTTGGTAGCATTGCGATGAGTCTAATAGTGGTAGTGGCGAGCATCTTCAGTGGCGGGGCGGTAGCTCTAAGGCAATTTCATCATCACGATGGTCTCACGAGCGATGTTGGTTTGTAAAGATTGTACCCTAATGTCAAGATTTGGTATAAATCATTGGAAATGGGAGTAATACCTTAAATGTTGTTCATGTTAGTTTTTACCATTTCTTGTATTTTGAAACTCATGGAAATATATGACTTGGATCATTACAATATATGCATGAATATATCTATGAATCTTAGTGGACTTGGATCTGTTATATAATATGTAAATTTTGGTTAATTAAGTTAATTTGATGATTAAAATCCTAATCTTATGATTAAAACCCTAATTTTATGTAATTAAATTGTAACACCCTGAATTTAAAAATGGTAAAAATGCAAAAATGGTCCTATAATTATACCTAATTGGCAATTTTTGACTTCATTTTTTTGGGCGGTAATTTTGGGCTACTATCTTTTAAATTTTGGCAAGTTGAGTCTAATTTTAGCCTGATTCTTATTTGCATGGGCCTGATCCTACATGGTGCATTACTTGGTGCCACGTGGCCCCTAATCACTCCACATCTCATTCTCTCACCTATATGGCATATGGCATGGCACCCTACGAAAGCCATATCCGCAAATTTGTGACATGGCCAATCACTTCACTTAATAAAACAAAAAATTTAGAAAAAATGGTTATTGAAAAATTCTAGAGGCCAAAAAAAAAAAACACAAAATACAAAAAAAAAAAAAGAAACTAAAAAACACAATTAAAAAAAAAATTAAAAGCAACACTTACAAAAGAAAACCAACCACATTCTGTAAGGATCAAACTAAAAAATCCTAAATTTCTTCTCCACCCACGAACCCTAAAACAGTGATAGTGAAGATTTGAAACTCGTTTGTGCCAAATTCTAATTTACATGAACTGAAGTACGAAATGGTTTACATTAGACAACGAAGGAATGTGGATCTTCCACCCCTATTTTATCTTAAGTCTTCATTTTTGACATCTATTTGCTAGGTTTATGGGATATCCTTTTCTGGGTTATGGGAAGTAGATGGAGCAAGGCATTGTTTTGAAAAAAAAAAAA
>JACGDI010003775.1:258755-282019 GCA_014898725.1 Jacaranda copaia | reverse complement strand
AAAATTAATGGGTTGAGGGGGTAGTCGTAGAAGAAAATCAAGGGGTTAGAGGGGATGAGGGAGTAACTGTAGAGAAAAGGTAAGGGGTTGAAAGTGATGAGGGGGTAGTTGCAGAGAAAAATGTTGAAGTTGAATTACATAATGATGTATATAATTGTGATGAAAGAGTTGGTGACAAGTTAGATTTGGGAATTCATGTTGATGCTAATCAAGAAATTAATTTGAGAGATAGAGATGTACAACAAGGTATGGGGGATGTGGGTGGTATACAACAAAGCATTGAAGTTATAGAGGGTGATGAGCATGGTATAGAGGATGTTAGGGGTTTACAATAAGGTTTAAGAGTGTTAGGAGATGATGAATTGGACGAAATATTGGCCAGTATAGATTTATATCCTTGTGAGGTAAATATGGAAGCACATTTAGAGGATAATATCATGGGAACTAGAGAGGTACCTAAGGGTGAGAAAGGTGGCACTAATTTTATCTTGAGTGATCATGAGTGATGAGCATGACTTAAGTCAAGTAAGTTTGGAAAGTGAAAGTGAGCACAGTGAAGAAGAAGTAGGGGAACATATTGATTGTAAGAGCAATGGGGACAATAAGGAAGATATGATGATGGGTAGTGACATAGAAAAGGTTGATATGTTGAACTCAGATGACGAGAATGATATAGCAAAATTCTTTATGTTTAACACTAAGAACATGTGGAATCTAACATTTCAACTAGAAATGCTTTTTAGCAGCACAGAAAAGTTTAGGCAAGCTATTCAATCTTATGTTGTATCAATTAAAAGGGACTTAAAGATTACAAAAAATGACAAAAATAGGGTTTATACAAGGTGTGTGGGAGGTAAACATAACATTTGCCCTTGGAGAATAAGTGCCATAAAATTGAAAAAGGAATACACTTTCCAAATAAGAGAATACAGTCCTAAACACACGCGTGGAGAAAATTTTGACATTAAGGTTATTAAAACAAAGTGGTTATGTGATAGGTATTTGCATATGTGGAAAACTGATTCTAAAAGAAGTATTAAGGGGTTTAGACAGGATATTATCAAGGAGATGAATGTGAATATGTCTGAGGATCAGGCTTATTGAGCTAAGAGAATGGCATAGAAGAAGCTTGGGGGAGATTTTGAGTGGCAATATGGTAAGTTGTGGGATTATGCAGAAGAACTTAGGAGAACCAACCCTGGTTCGACTATGTAGGTGGGGGTAGAAGAAGCAAAATGTCAGAATAAGTTCAGTAAGTTTTACTATTGTTTGAATGCATTGAGAGAATGGTTTTAGTACAAATGTAGGCCATCTATTAGGGTAGATGGGTGTCACCTCAACACTGTTCATAGAGGGGTCTTACTCATAGCAGTAAGAATTGTTCCAAACAATAACATTTACCCTATAGCATGTAATGTCGTTTGTAAGGAGAATTTTGATAATTGGGAGTGGTTTTTAATTGTGTTGAAGAGTGACTTGGATATTCAAAATGTTGAGGATTACACTTTTATGTCAGACAAGCAACAAAGTTTGATACAGGCCATTGAAGAAGTCTTTCCAGGAGCAGAGCATAGGTTTTGTGTGCAATACTTGTGGAAGAATATGTATAGAAGTGGCTTTAGGTGAGAGGCATTCATGCAAGCTTTATGGAAAATGCTACTACTACTACTATTGCTGAGTTGAAAAGCAAAATGCAGAAGCTGAAGGATTTAGATGATAAAGCATTCAAGTGGCTGAGTGACAAACCTCCAAATCATTAGAGTAAGTTACATTTCAGGGTCCATTCCAAAACTGATTTTGTTGTGAATAATGTCTATGAAACATTCAATAGCAACATTGTGCTAGCAAGAGAGAAGCCTATCCTTACAATGCTTAAGTGGATTAAGGAGTATCTTATAAAAAAGTTGTCAATGAATAGAGATAGAGCTAGAGCTAAATGGAGAAGTGGATTTCTGCACCCCAAGATTAGAGATATTCTAGAGAAGAATTCTAAAGATGCCTTCTTTTGTATACCTATAAAGTCAACTGACTACCATTATCAAGTATCTTGTTCTGATGTTTCTCAACATTGTCTTAATCTAGAGAAGTAGATGTGTAGTTGTAGAGCATGGGAATTGACTAGTGTGCCTTGTATGCATACTATTAGAGTTGTAAATAATCAAAACCAAGACCTTGAGAGATACATAGTTTCTGGCTACAACGTTGAGACATATAGGATAGTTTATGAGTCAGCAACAATGGGCATTTATGGCACAGATGTTTGAGGGAAAGAGTGGTGTTATACCACTAATGCCTATAGACTTTGGAAAGAGAGCTGGTAGACCTAAAAAGACAGAGAAAAGGAGATGATGAGTCAGTTGACATGCGAAAGAGAAGAAAAAGAGAGGCCTTTTTGAAGACAAAAATGAAGAGGCATCAAACAATTGTCAAGTGTAGGATTTGTTGAAAAGAAAAACATAATGCGTTGATATATCCAATGAACGGCAACCAAGGAGGGCCTTCTGCAAGACAAGTAACGTTTGTTATTTATTAAGTTCATTGGTGATTTTGATTCGTTAGTATCTAATGATTTGATAAATAATAATTTTTTTTTGACATATTACTTAGGTAAAGAAATGAAAGCAAGTAGCAAGTAACCCTACAATGATTGGAGGGACAATAAGGCCTAAGAGGACTACATCTAGGAAGGTTAGATTATTATTATTATTATTATTATTATTATTATTATTACTATTATTATTTTACGTATTATTTATGTTTTGGTGAAATACATTTCATCATTTATGTTGTCTTCGTCTACTTTGTAGGGTAAGAATCCCATTCTTACTCTCAGTTAATTTGATTAAGAAGTGGAACATTCTACAGTAATAGGTGCCAATGAATAGCTAAGCATCTTATCTCCATTTTAACTAGCTATAGCATATTCTAAAGTTGAAAAAAAGTGGACCAACTTGCATTTGCCTAAATCTCAAGCATCTGTGTAGTACTTTCTCCAACCACCTGCACTGCAACAAGGAGCATCTATGTATGACCAGTTGATGCAATCAAAGTCACAAGTTAGTCGAAGGGTTTATATCAGAGCCTCCCACATTTGTTGGCACTCAACAATCTATGTCAACTACTCAAAATAGTAGGTGAACACAGTTACCTATGCCAACATTCTTGCAAGGTAGAGTGAAGTATATGACAATGGCTAACCTTATTACTGCTATGAAAGAGTTGAGAGAAAAAGGGAAAAAGAAGAAAAAATAGTGATATTAGGGTGTATAGATATTTGATAGGAATTAAAGGAGTTTTTTTTCATTGAAAAACAACTTATACGTGTGCAAAATTGAATTGTGAATCAATATGTGATTTTGATACAAATACTTTTGGTGTAAGCTTTGCAAACTACTATATAGCATCTTTTGGTTGAATGGGATTTTAGTTTCGGATTTCACTTGCCTCTACCTATTTTTATTGTGCTTGACTACAGTAATATGTTTTATGTGATGATATGTGTATAAATTTTGGCTAATATTTGTTATACCAAGTATATGAAATTGGTTTAGTTGCTGGAATTCTATACAAAGTGTGTGTGATATTAGTTCCCATGCTATTTTTAACTATGAGATGTGTATGCCATAAATGTTGTTTTACCCTTGTTTTAAAGTTGTAAATTTCAGTTTTCTTCATACTTGTCAATACTACTTTCTCAAACTATTTTGCACATGGTTTTTGCATTTTGCATTCTCAATTTACAAGTCTCAATCTCAATTAATAGTTCAAATTTACCAACTCAATTAACATAATCAAAACATTTAATCAGCAGTTTGAAGGGAAAGAGAACATTTTTAGACAACAACATTGGTTTACCTGAATTTCACTTCATAATCACATAGTACAAGCCACATTTTATCTACAATAGAAATTCAATATCTATTGCATAGGTTCATAAAGAAATAAATAAAAAAAAAGAAAAATAAAAACCAAGTTAAGTGAATACTGGGGAAAAAGGTAGTTCCAAAATCTCCTTCATAGATCAATACATCTATTAATTGCTTCAAAATTAGCACAATGGCAAGAACCAAACCTCCAAACAGTAACAGTTTCATTTTCTTCACTTTCCACTTAAGCTAGGCATTCTCATTCTCCATAACCCTCATTATTACCTCCATATCATTTATTCACCGAAGAAGATCTAGAATAATATTTCTTGCCCTCACATGCAATGGGTTGTCTACCAATTGAAAGAATGAGCACCCGTGAATCTTGTCGACACAAGTTTGAAGATATCTTCCTAAATTTTTATCCATCCATGATGTGTGTAGGACGAAGGCCTGTCCACAGTAGCAATTGATAGGATCTGGCATGTCAAACATCTCTCTACCTTTAGAAAGTGAGAAACTACAAATATTTTGGATAATTTTTGATGATTTTTTGGAATAAGAGAATTAGTCAAACTAAGGTTCTTGGAAGGAATCTCCGTTTTGAACTTGAAATTTTCATATTTGAAATGGGTGATTTCAGATGTGAAGTGAGTAATTTTAAGATGTCTAGTTTATGTTTTTCATAATTTTTTTTTTGAATTTTTGTTTTATTAAGTGAAGTGATTGGCCAGGTGCCATAAATTTGTTGACATGGCACATGTAGGGTGCCATGCCATATGCCACCACAGGTGAGAGGATGAGATCTGGAGTGACTAGGTGCCTTGCGGTGCCATTTATGATAAGGCCTACACAAATAAGAATCAAGCTGAAATAGGACTCAAATTGCCAAAATTTAAATGATAGTGGACCAAAATTGTGGCTAAACAAATAAAGTAAAAAATTGCCAGTTAGGTATAATTATAGGACCATTTTTGTATTTTTACCTTTTAAAATTCTGAAATATAAGAAAATGTGAAATCAATAAGTTGGGCTAGCTTAATTTAGGGTTTAATTTAGTTACAATCTAGAATTAAATATTTATAATCGAGGATTTAAATTGCAAATAAGAGAAGGACTTGATTGCAAAAAATTATAAAGTTCAGAGGATTAATGAAGGTAAAATAAAAGTTTGAAGACTTCAAAATAATTAAATGTGCACCTAGTTGCCCAGAAATAGAAATGTTGGGGGTCAATGTATAAAAGTTAAAAGTTAAGGACTCAATTGAAGGCCAAGGACCAAAGTGAAAATAGTACAAAGGTTTTGGGGTGAAAATTAAGTTGATTAGAAAGTTTTAGGGTTAACTTGAAGAAGCTAAAAAAGGTAATTATATATATAGGGTTAAGGACAAATTTTTATCCAATTCTCAAAATTGCCCAAACTTAAGTTTCCCCTTACCTTAAGGAGTAGTTCCATACCAAAAATATTAAAAAGCATAAGAGGAATCACAAGGAATTCGAGGGTGATGGTGAGATGGTGGCGAGTTGGTGGTTCTATAGGTTACAATGGTGGAAAGTGGTGGGGCTTTGGTGGGTTTTGGCTATGGGACTATGGGTAAGGGGTTGGTGATGTTAATTTAGGGTTTTGATGTATGGTAGTGACGGAATTGAATGTGGTGGTGGTTGGCGGTGCTAAGGCTTAGCCACGACTTCAAATGGCCAATTGACCAACCTATCATTGTCGAAATCAAAAATTATTTGTGGCATTTTTCTCCTAGCAATGAGAGACACTAGATGGTGATGGCGGTCCCCACCTTCGGTGGTGATAGTGTTGGACCAATTTGTGCAAAATGACATCTCAAACTCATCTAGGCTACCCTCAACTTAAAATTGGATCTCAATTTGATCCAATTAGGGTAAAATTTATATTTGAATTTAACTCAATTAATTTATCGAATTTGATTGAAGTTGTGAATCAGAACTTAATCCTAAAATGAACTAAGCTCAACAAACTATTAATTAGCTTAAGTTGTAGATTAGTTTTATAATTATTATAGTGATGAACTCAATTGACTCAAAAGGATTATTGAATTACCATTACTACCTTAGGTATGATTTTGACAACTTGTTTACCAACTTGCCGAATTAAGAACAATGACATATATCTATGTTAAACATTTTTTAGTGTACCATGAACTTGAAGAATTTGTGAGTGAATAAATATGGTAACTGAGGACTTTGATAAGAATGTTTAAATACGTTAAGAATTAAGATTTAGAAATCAACACAGTATTTGTTTAGGTTATTTTATCTTGAACCTTGAATTGATTAGGAAACAAAGACATGAACTATATTTGTACTTAAGATTCAGTGAATTGATAGGACGGTAAGTCAAGTTATCTTATGATAGTTCTCGATTTGACTAGGAAGTCTGTGCTTGAGTGTTTGTGCAACTAGGAATTCTTCTGCATTTGTCATGTGAGCTTATATTAACTTTTGTTGGAGGTGAAAGAACATATATAATTGCTATTATGTCCTTATTGTTTGATCCTGATTTTATTGAGATTCAACTGTTGTTATTTGTTTGTTTTATAATATTCATCAATTATTTCGTTAAACTTGGTAATTTGTTGGAGCTATTTTGCTACCTTTGATTCTTGATTTGTTATTGATCAAATCGAGTGTGAGCCTAATCTTATACATATATGATGATAAATATATCACCATCATTTGATCCTATCTTGGTTGTAAATATTCGTTCACTCACGACATATTAATCATTGATTCCTACAATACTCTTAATAGCTCATTTTGATCTCCTCATCGGTAATTCTTGAACTATACCTACTAGAGATTCTTACTTGTTTGAAATTGTTGAGATTCGAATGTTTACATGAGTTTTGATAAAGTAAACTATTTCAAGAAATAGTACTCCATATTGCCATGTCATTTTGGAATGTTGTTGGACATACTATAAAACAAGTATGAGTATGTTCGATACCCTTGGGGGTAGGCCCTAGGGTCGGTTATGAAAGACAGCTAGGTGGAATGGACCGTGGTGACAGATTTTTCAGCTGATACCTATGCACAATGTGCATAAACCTATCTCATAGCCAGTTGGAGGTAGCTGGCTATAAGCTGGCAAGGCATACGGTTAGCCATTCCTAATGTATGATTGTAAGTTTTTTTTACCCCCAGATAAGATCGAGTGATGAAGATAGACTAGCCCCAGCAACATATAAGGCAATGAAGGTGATAGAACTGCTAAGTGTGATTTGTGATAATTATGTTCAAAATTAAAGATCCGATGGATGTTGTTCTAGAAATTAATTACTCTGGAATTTGAGAAATATATTTTCTATTATTCAAAAAGACTTGTGGAATAGATTTGAGTAACACCCTAGCCAAAAACAGGCACCTCTTGGTCAAGGTGTTCTAGGAACCCTAAGTGGCAAATTGGTTTATTAATAATAGTTGGATGGTTATAATTAACTTTGTGTAATGATGCAAGGATAGTTATAAAATAGGAATCTAAATTGATTCATTAATTAGAGTGAATATGATCATCATAAATATTATGGTATTAATGGCATAATTAGCATGACACCTCTCGATAATCTCGGAACCGAACCATAAAATATTATATTAACTATAACAACCAATAGTAGGCTATTTTCTATTTAGTTATTGTTATATGGTCAAAATGAGTGTTTTGATGATAAGTTCACTCTTTTGTTTAGGTGACGAGTAGCCAGACCCCATAAGGCAGTAGATAAGGATAGCATTTCTATGGCCATTAAGGTGAGAGTTAAGCTTACCTATCTTCTGGGAAGTAAATATTCTTTGTTCGTTTGAAATCTTCGATGGACTAAATTCCTTGTGTTTACCTATTTAAAATGACAGTACCTATTCTGGTGTCTAGAACTTTTGATGTCCCATCTATTATTGACCCATATACCTTGAAGCCTTGCTAGCCTTCCAATTATTTCATTGATTATAAGTCTTGCTGACCAAATTGTGCTTTTTGCACTTCTAATCGAAATTGTTTTGCATATTATTGTATGGCCTTGCAAGCATTTTTTTATTTTTTATTTTTTTATATAGGAATAAATTACGGGACGTTAGTCTCTACTATGTGTATGAGATAAGCTATTATGCCTAAAACTTTTGGAATAAATTACAGGACGTTAGTCCTTGCGGTGTGCATGTGACAAGTTGTTGTGCGCGAATGGAGGAATAAAGAGAATCTATTATGCATATTATGCTTCGGGTTCTATTTGATTCTATTTGTGTTCCAATCAGGAAGCAATGAAGATGGAGATGGTTTTGTTTGCTAAATTCTGATTTTGTTTATGTTTTGGTATAATCGTGTTTCTAATTGTGATTTTTTCTTGTTGATACATCTATTGAATTACTGCTTTTTTGATAGTTCTTCTTCGACTATTTGATGTATTCCTCTCACTAACTCTTTAGGACTTGCCTTTTTATTATCTTTTTTCTCTTCCCAAACTAAGCTAAGTGGAGATTGAGGGCTTATGGCTTGGCTTGAAGAATCTTGTTTGTAATAGATTAGGTGATTTACATGTACATTTAGACTTGACCTAATCATAGCTTTGAGACTTGAGAGCAATTGATATGTCGGATTGATAATTGGAAGACTTTGATATGTGTATATTGCACTTTCGTGGCGTTCTATTAGGTTTAGAATTGGCATGTATATATGGCACTTATTCTAGTGTTCTTTTAAGTTAGAAGTTTGTTGCTATATATCTTTTGAGAATTGTTGAGTTATGGGGCTTTTCTTTGGGGGGTGGGGGGGGTCATCTTTTATGCTATGATTTAAGTTTGAATTGATGGCACATTAACTTTGGGACTACCCTAAGTGGAGCACCACAAAAAATTACTTTAATATTAACTTGGTTCGAAGAAATTAAAGAATTCAATATATTGAAAAATGAATATAGGTAGCAAAAGATAAAATAATTTAGCTTACCATAAAATTTGGACTTCAATTATATATATATATATATATAAATTACCTTTTTTCATTAGCATAAAAATTAAAATAATAGAAAAGTATATGAGCATTATACATATATATATATATATAATGCATCTTCAAGGAAAAAAAAAATTGTTTTTTAGCATATCAAGAGAGTGATCGTTTATAGGTGGAGAAAAAGAAAACAAGTGTTTTTAGATGTTTAAATAATAAATTGTATGTTTAGATTATTTTGGTATATATACTTTTAGAGATTTTTGGTTTAGATTTAGGAATTTTCTTTGTCATGATTTAACTTAATTAACATGTTAAATTATAGAGTATGAAATAATTAATAGAATTATATAATATAATACTTAAAGTTAAATTATAACAAATTCATATTACTATAATACTTCATATATGAAAAGTTTATATATGCACAATCTATGAGGAGCAAGACATAATAATTAAATTACATTGATAAGTACACCTATATATATGAACGAAAATACATATATAAATATACATGTTTATGTATTCATCCATAATTATATTAAAAAATATAACTCATAGATAATGTAATAAAGAGCTACAAAAATTATATTTTGACAAAGAAAATTATAAAAATTATTATAAAATGTTACATATATGCTAATATATATTGATTATTTACTACAATTAAACATATAGTTATCAAAATGAATGAATATAGTTTTTTGTATTAATATTAAAATATATATTGATGGGATATTGAATATAAAAATATATTGACATGGCAAAAAAGGATAAAGTTAACTTATCCACATCACTATCACACAGGAAAAAAGCTTAAATGAGGACTTAATTTTTTTAAAAAATTATCTAGATTCATAAATATAAAAATTAAAATATTAGAAAAACAATACAAGTATCATAAAATACATTCATTTTCAAGAAAAACAAAGTTTAACTCACAAATTAAAGAGAATAGTTTTATAGTACTGTAGAAAATATAGACAAATATTGTTCCATTTTTAAATAGTGATTGTATATTAAAATTATTTTTAACATAAATTATTCTTAGAATTTTTGGCATATGCAAGACATGTCAATTAAATTGTATTGGCAAATAGTCTTATATATTCATATATATAATTATACACATATACATACACATATGTCTATGTCTATATGTGTTTGTCCATCATTAATCAAAAAATTAAATTTGAGAATGTAAATAACAAATATTAAAAGAAACTATTAAGCAATATGGTTAGAAGTACAAAAATCTAATATATATATATAAAGTAAAATAATGTTCAAGCATACTTTAAGTATCTTCGTTATGTGGCAATGATGTGATCAATAAGTTAGGATAGTTCATCTTCACCATGCCAAACATTTTCATATTAATACATGCAACTCCTTATGACATGTTTTCATATATTTCCATGTTTCTTTTCTCCTGATGTCAATATATTTCCATATATAATATATATGTAACTCTCTATGTTAATTTTTGTAACTCCTAATATTAATATATAATTTTTGTATTGTTTAGTAGTTAAGTGTAATATTTTTCATTTACAATCTCAAATTTGAAATTTTGATATAATTATGAATCACACACACACATGTTATATATATGTGGACACATATTACCATGGATAAAGATAGATGTGATTGTCAATATAGTTTAATTGACATGTCTTACACAACACATATAGTACATGATGTTTCATTTGTAAAGTATTACAACAATGAAATTTTTTTACAATCTAATATATATAAAATAAAATAATATTCAATCCTATTTTAAATATCTTTTTTATGTGACATTGATGTGAATAAGTTAATTATATTCCTTTTTCGTAGTCATTGTATCTCCGTATATAATGTTCCATCAATACTTATTTTAATGTTGATGTAAAAAGATTATATTAATTTATCTTTTTACTCCATATCTAATTTTGATAAGTACTCAATATATGTAATATTAACTTTTATACTAATTATTGTAACGTTTCTTATCTTAGTATATAATTTTTGTACTCCATATTATATTATATTATAATTTCTTCTAATATTGTTTTTTTATATTGTCAAATTTTAGTTTTTTAAAAATTAATTATGGTAAATACACACATGCATGCATACACACACACATAGGCACATATATATGTATGTGTGAATAACTAGGTATAGATAAGTCTATTTATTACTGCAATTTAAATGACATCTCTTACATAAGCTAAAATTTCCTAACAATATATATAAAATAATTTAAACATACAATTTACTATTTCAATATATAACAATATTTGTCTCCTTTTTTTTCCTCCACCTCTACAAAATATTCTCTTTTTGAGTTATAATTTATTCTTTTAAAAAAATACATATATTTTATAATGTTTAATTATTTTTCTAGTAGTTTTAATTTTTATGTTTATGAACAAAGACAATTTAGGAAAAACAAATGAGTCGTAATTTAAGTACTATTTTTCTTTTTATGAATGTGACATAGATAAGTTAATTTAATCTATTTTTGCCACATCATCATATTTTCATATACAATATTCTGTCCATATTTATTTTAATATTAATATAAAAACAATAGCAATTCATTTTTAATGACTATATATTGAGTTTTAGTAAATACTTAACATATATATATATATGTATATATTAACATATATATAACGTTTTATAATAATTTTTGTAACTCCCTTTATCAATATATAATTTCTATGACTCTTTATTATATTGTCTAATAGTTATATTTTGATGTATAATTATCATAAACACATATACATGTGTATATATATTTTTGTGCATATATAAACTTTTACTATATGCAATATTATAATAACATAGAATTTATTACAATTCAATTTTAAATATTATATTATTCTGTGAATTATATCTAATTCATAATTTAACCTACTAATTAAGTTTAATTATAGCTACAAAAAATTTCCAAACGTAAGCTAAAAATCTATAAAAATACATGTACTGATATATTCTAAATATATAATTAACTATTAAAAAGTATAAAAATATTTATCTTTTTTTTTTCTTCACCTCTATATGATCATTCTATTGGTATATTAAAATATTTTTTGTTGGAGATAATCATGTATTAAAATATGTGATAATCATGTATTTCTAATTTTTTAATTTTTTATGCTAATGAAGATAATTTTTAAAAAAAATTGAAGTTTTGATTTTATGGTGAATCAAAATATTGTATTTTCCACTATCTAAGTTTCTTTTTCAATGTTGAATTCTTTAAATTTTCAAATCAAGTGAACTTTAAAGTATTCTTTTCATTTTATCTTCTATTATATTTTGTGAGTTGTTTATTGGATTTATAAAGTGATGTAACACTTAGACATTAAACTTTTGTGTAGAAATAGATTAATGCCTGTGATTTGATTTGTTGATATTGTTCACATCAAAATTTTATTAGGATAAATTATCGGTTGACAACTCACACAAACTAGCTATTGGATTAGGTCCCAAATTAAAGCCCATAATAAATTTGGGCTTTATAACATGGGCCAATTCAAAAATGTATTATACAATTGTTATTTATTTTGGATTAGTTGATTGAGTCAAAATAAATTTTAAATACTTCATTAATAAATTAAGCCCATCTCAAGCGGTATTCAAGCTCAAGAGGAGACTCAAGCTCATAAAAAAGGAGTGCTGGGAGACATACCACACCTCAGGAAATTTATGAAGAAATTCACACATTAAGAGAAATTCAAGCATCAAAGCTCTAAAGTCCAAACTCTTACCCCAAAGAAGTGCTGCAACTAAAAAAGTTCTACATCTTCTTCAAAAGCATCTAAATTCTAAAGACCCTAATATCAAAATAAATACTTAATTTCAAGGTAGTTTGTGATTCAATCCACAAGTCTAGGATGGAATTACACATCTAATTCAAAAACAAGTGTCAAACCCTTAAATCAAATTCCAAGGAGAAGAATAAAAGGAATTAATCTTCAATTATGGAGATATTTTTTAGAGATTGTAACAATTTTTTGTTTAAATTAAATATTAAATTTATCCATATTTTTCTTATCTTGTAATTCTTTTTGTGGACTCAAAAATTTTGTAAACAAATTTTGGTAGGCCTAATAGGACAATCTTTGCCTCTGATTTTACCTTCCTACATTGAAATTCTAGTAACTATTTCCAAACACTCCATGGCACATAAGAAGAACTAAGTCATTATTATGAATTAGACAAAAGTTATGGATATTATTGCTGCAGCTTGGTAGTCCTCCACTCTGGGCAAGATTGTTGATACTACTCCATTAGATAGCTCGAACTCAACAAGTCCTATAGAGATCAAGTGCAAATCATCTCTTTTTTGCTGCGCTGCCTGCGATGGTAATTGAAACAACTATAGTAGACAAACAATGTGTTCAGATAGCTCATGCCCCAGCTGATCTTTAGAAGATTGTGGAATACAAAGACCTCCAGATCATCCGATTAATGAAGAAATTGGAGCATTCAAATGTTGGAGAGTCAATCGTTCATGCTCCTCAAATCTAATCACTCTAGAACTTCCATTGCTGCATTATCTGTACAACAATTGCAAGAGATGATAACTAACACTATCAAAGCTCAGGATGGTGAACCTTCGCAAAATTTGCTAGTATACTCAAAATCTTACACTAAGCGGATTAACGCATTAAGGATGTCAATAGGTTACCAGCTACCAAAGCTCCAATAGTTTGATGGGAAAGGTAATCTAAAGCAACATATTGCCCATTTTGTGGAGACGTGCAATAATGTAGAAACTAATGGTGACCTCTTCGTAAAGTAGTACATGAGATCACTCAAGCAAAATACATTTGATTAGTACATTGATTTGTAGCCTGAGTCTATTGACAATTGGGCAGAAATAGAAAGGAAATTTTTGAACCTATTCTACAGCACCCATCACACTATAAGTATTGAGCTTACTAATGTAAAGTAATGGAAATCATTGACAATATCAATCATTGGCATGCACTAAGATTGAATTAAAGATAGATTATTGGAAGTTTCAGCAATAGAGATGTGCATCCAGGGGATGCATTAGGAATTTCTTTATATCCTCTAAGGAATCAAGCCACAAAGTTTTGAGAAATTCACCACCTATGCTCACAATACGGAGTTGAGCAAACCTATTATTCTCATTGATGATCAAAAGAAAGATAGAAAAGACTCAAAGAGGAATAGGAAGTCTAAACAAAATACTATGAAATTAAAACAACTCCTGTTAAAATTTCTACAAGCATTAACAAAGGAGAAAAGCCTGATCAACTTATACAAGCTGAAAGATGTCTACACATGTTGAAAGAGTTATCGAAAAAGGAGTACCTATTCCCTGACTTTAACTTTTTGCAACTCTTTGATGAGTTATTGACAAGAAAGATGATTGAGTTTCTCAAGCAAAAACATCCTAATAATGTTTGGAAAATGAATAACCTAAAATATTGTAAGTAACATCGAGTTATTAGCTATCCTATAGAAAAATATTTTGTGGTTAAAGAGAAAATCATGACATTGGCAAAGGATAGAAAAATCATCCTTGGTATCAAAGATGCAGCGAACATAAATGTTGCTAGTATCACAGTTGTTACAAATGCCACTTGCAACCAAAAAATTATTCTTTCCCCACTCATGGGGGCATCAAAGTTGCTTTGATTTGGAAGTATAGACCCAGTCCTGTTTGAAACTCTATCCATGGATGAAAAAGAAAAGTTAGATACAAGTTATGATTCTAAAATTGAAAATGATGGTAAGTGGATTCTTGTAACATGCCAACGGAGGCAATGGCAACGTGTTCACCAACTTCATCCATTACTATTAAAGAGTAAACATCTCACTAAGTGCTATCAACCAAAGTTAATGAGAGATATGAAATCTTCTCGTGTTAAGCTAAGAAAATTGAGAAGAAGTCATTGGGATCTTGTTGCTTTAGGCGACTTTTTCCCATGAGATTTTTTAGCAAAAGGTCAAAACAACATTTACTGCATCTAGCAAAGTAGAGAGCTAAAATTCTACTTCTTGCTTTGCGGCTATTGCATTTATAAATGAAAATTTGTAGCTAGGATCAAAGCCCTATAACTTGCTACTCTTTGTTTTTGGATTTATGCAAGATCAAAAAGTCAACTGCATGCTTATTAATGAGGGATCAATAGTTAACATCATGCCAAAGTTTACTATGAAATAATTAGGGACCAAAATTAAGGATTTATTTACAGCTACTTGACTATTCAAAGTTTCAACCAGGGTGGCCAGCAAGCTATTAGAATCATCCACCTAGACCTTACTAATGGAGAATTGAAAGCAAACATTCTATTTCATGTCATTAATGTAAGAACTTCTTACAACCTTTGGTTAAGAAGACCATTGCTTCACAAAAACAGAGTGGTTCCATCTATCCTTCACCAACACTTCAAGTATTTCAGGAATGGTGAGATAATAAAGGTCAATGTTGATATAAAGCCATTTACTGAGGCAGAATCATCCTTTGTGGATGCTAAGTTATACCTAAACCCAAGCTTAGTGCAATCGACATTGCCTTAAAAAACTTAAGGCAATCATTTTATCAAGGGAAAACATGTTGAACCTATGACTGTGGTTAAACCTATATCTTTGGAATCTAATATTGGAGAGTCCAAGAAGTTGATTACTGTTGAAACCTTGGCAAGTAAAATTGTAAAATCTGAAGGTGCACTGATTTATCAATATTTCGGTATACACTTCGATCACATTAGAAAAAAGGATAGAATTATCTGAAATATGTATTCCATCGCTGAACAATAAAAGAGAACAAACAAGAAAGGTAGTATCTAATAATGACCAAGTTATGAGAAAGAAGTTAGTCATGCCTATTGTCCGTTTGAACTCAAAAACCATAGCTAAACTTTTTTCTAGCATAATTCAATATCAAAAGTTCCACAAAACATTTAATCCAAAAGGTAACAGTCTCTTTGCTAAGTCTAGATATGAATTCTCCAATCCATTTGAGCTAGGGGAGTTGAAACTAGAGTTGACTAGAGAAAAGATCGATAGCCTTAGCAAAATACAATAAAAATTATGAAGCTAAGGGTTTCGTATAAATTAGCCAAGGATTGGCTTAGGATTTGCACAAAGTGAACTAATTAGAATATGTGCAACAAAGAATGATAAATATGTCAATGTCTAACATATTGCAGTTGAGAAATTTGGAAATAATGGAAGTCAATAGTTAAGTGGCTGTTGCATTTCTATATTCAATCAATTAAGTACTCGCACTAGCTGTCCTTTTATCTTTGAAAGACTTGGTCATAATCCACCACTTTGTAAAGGGTCTACTATAAGTTATTATCCACAAGGTTTGGTCTTCAATAGACTTGGAAGTAATATTGTAGAAAAATTAAGGAAAAGAAATAACTATGATGAGATTGACATGATGAAGTTGAGAACTGAAGGTCAGACTATTTGCTTATCTCAATTGAGCAAAGCCAAATCCTCAATCCCAATCATCAATATAGATAGATTGGTGAAGGTGATACGACATACCATAAGGCATTCATCTAATGAAGATGGTATGCATAATGACGAAGTGGAGATTGCCATAAGCTCTAACCACATAAGTGTTATAGAAGAGCCAAGCCCTCAGTATCTTCAAGACTTTGATAGATTGATTATAGATAACTTTGTGTAAAATACAAGTTATCTTAGGTAGAGAACAATGCTATCACCAATATGAAAGCAAATAGAGTTATATAATAGGCGGTCGCATTTCAAAGCGTAGAGGTCATAGATACTATACGGTCTATCGATGAAGAAGACAGTGAGCCACACTTATGTAATCATGTTGCTATTAATGAAGAGTTTAACTCAGATATATGTAAAGACGGCATTTAAGAAGCCTCTCCACAACTTGAAGATGCTGGACAAGAAATTGTAGATTAACTTAAAGAATTAAATCTTAGCATAATAGAAAACCCATGTCCTATATTTATGAGTTCTCTTATGAGTCCTAAAGAGAAAGAACAACACTTCAAAACTTTAAGCAAGTACAAAGATGTTTTTGCTTGAACATATAAAGAGATGCCAGGATTGGATCCTAAAGTTGTGAATTATCACCTTGGTATAAGGTAAAGAGTGCACCCTATAAAATAGTCACAGCAAATTCTTCGCCAAGAGCTTGTCCCTCAAATTGAAGCTAAAGTAAACAAGTTCATTGATGCTAGATTTATCAGAAAAGTTAAGTATCCAATGTGGATATCCAGCATCGTACCTATTAAGAAGAAAAATGACCAAATACATGTTTATGTTGACTTCCAAGACTTAAATAAGGTATGCCTAAAAGATGATTTTTTGTTGCCTATCATCTATCTCATGGTCGATGCAACTACTGGTCATGAAGTTTTATCCTTCATGGATAGGTTTTCTAGCTTCAACCAAATCAGGATGTCACCATAAGAGAAGGAGTGTACAACTTGCTGCACTTCAAAGAGAATCTACTATAATGAGGTGATGCCTTTTAAGTTAAAGAATGCAGGTGCCACTTACCAACGTGCCATGTAAAACATAATCGATGACATGCTGCACAAAAGAGTTGAATGCTATGTGGATGATTTGGTCGTCAAAAGTTAAAAAAAGAAATAGTTACTTGGCAGATCTTTGAGTCATATTCTATTGGTTAAGAAAATATAACTTGAAGATGAATCCCCTTAAATATACATTTGCTATAACATTGGGTAAGTTCCTTAACTTTATAGTTTATCATCGAGACATTGAGATTGATCCCACAAAAATAGATGCTATCCAAAAGATATTTGTACCAAGGAACTTAAAGAAACTATAGAGCTTGCAAGGTATTCTTGCATTCATAAGAAGGTTCACATCAAACCTTGCTAGAAAGGGCTAACTACTCATTAATCTTATGAAGAAAGATGCCCTTTTTTAGATAGGATAAAAAATGTGAGAATGCTTTTGAAAGTATAAAGAAGCATTTCGTAAATCCATCAGTGTTGGGAGCCTTTATACTTGGAATGCCGCTTATACTGTACATTGCAGCATAAGAATGATCAATTGGTGCTCTTATAGCTCAATAAAATAAAGAGCATAAAGAAAATACACTATACTACATGAGCAGATGTCTACTAGAAATAAACTAAAATACTCCCTTATTAAGAATATTTGCTTAGCATTGTTCTACACCATTAAAATATTGAAGTACTATTTTGAAGCATGTTCTATATAACCCATCTTTTGTGCTGATTTAGTCAAATTTGTTATGTGAAGACCTGTGCTCTTTGGGAAAATGGTGAAGTGGTCTATCATATTCAACCAATATGAGATTGCCTATGTGCCACAAAAAGCTATTAAAGGGCAAGCTCTTACTGATTTCCTAGCTGACCATCTTATATCTACAGAGTGGGAGTTATATAATGACCCTCTTGATAAAGGTGTTCTTTATGTTGAAGTTTTCCTAATATGGACAATATTTTTTGATGGAGCAGCTAGATTTGATGGATCAGGAGCAGAGATTATCTTTATTCTGCTAGAAAAGTAAGTATTGATATATTTCATTGTATTAGGCGAGTTATGCTCCAACAATGTTGTTAAGTACCAAACTTTGATCATGGGATTTCAAATGTCATTAGAAATGGAGATTATGGAAATTGAGATCTATGGTGACTCGAAGTTGATCATCAATCAACTTTTGAAAGAATATAAAGATAAGAAAAAAGGTGTCATGCCATCTTTCAGCAAGCCTTAGAATGATTGAAGAAATTTGAAAATTTTAGCTTAAACTACATCCTAAGAAAGAGAAATAGGATGGTTGATGCATTAGCTAACTTGGCAACTACTCTCGCTCTATTTGAAGGGAAATGACAAATGGTCTTGTGTGCAATCAATTAATTATTCCACCTTTTACTAAACCTAACCATGAAGATTCAAATGCCACATCAATATAGATTGATGATGATCAAGACTGCAAGAGTTCATTGGTTCATTACTTAAAGCATAGAAAGTTGTCGAGCGATCCTTGCTATAAGATGAAAGTATGAAGAAGATCATCTTATTTCATCATGTACAAAGATACTTTGTATCATCGGTCTTTTGAAGGTAATTACTAACATTGCTTGAATGGCAAAGAAGCAATTGAAGCCATGATAAAAGTATATTCTAGGGTCTGTGGTGTTTACTGTTTTAGTCGCAGGCTCCACTTTTCAACTAAAAGGATAAGTATTAGCCAACAATGGTGGAAGATTGTTAGGAATGTGCAAAGAAGTGTGAAGCTTGCCAACTACATACAAATTTCAGACACCACCCTCTAGAAGCTCTTCATCCTACTGTTGCTTCATGGCCGTTTGATGTATGGGGTCTCAATGTAGTAGAACCTATCACTCCAAAGTCCTCTACTGGTCTTGCTTATATATTAGAAGCTATGGATTACTTCTCTAAATAGGTGGAAGCGATTTCTCTTAGAGAGGAAAAAAAAGTGAACGATGGTTGAGTTGATATGTTCAAACTTTATTTTTTGATATGGGATACCTCACTACATTATCACTGGCAATGAAAAGCTATTCTATAACAAATTAATGGATAAGTTATGTGTAAATTTTAGATTCAAGTAGCATAACTCCTCATTGTACAATGTAGCGACCAATGGTTTGGCTGAAACATTCAATAAAACTCTGTGCAACCTCATAAAGAAAGTTATCTCAATGCAAAAAGGAGATTGGCATGAAAAAGTTGGAGAAGCATTGTAGGCATATATAGAACGACACACCATATTGCCACCTAAGCTACTCCATATTCATTGGTCTATGGAGTTGAAGCTATTCTTCCTCTCAAAAGTTAGATACTTTCACTCCATATCACAATTCAAGAATGACTCACCATCGAAGGTAATGCTTATATTAGACTTCAAGAATTTGAAATATTGGATGAGAGAAGATTTGAAGCTCAATAACAACTTGAGTGCTACCAAGCTCACATGATGAGAGCATTCAACAAAAAAAGTTTGCCCTCAATCATTTCAAGTTGTAGATCTAGTCTTCACAGTGAGAAGGCTGATTACTATCACCCAGTCAAAGTAGGATGGACCTTATGTAGTGAAAACAACTTACACAAATGGTGCCTATAAGTTGGTAGGTAAAAATGGACTGCTAAATGGAAAGTTTTTGAAGCATTATTATCCATGAAAAAGTATACTATTTCATAGACAAGCCTACACTACATGTTACTCTTGAAAGTATGAGTGTAAATGGCGTATGGTACCCACCACTGGTAGTGTATGTAGATCAACTGCTAACTTATTCCATTGAAAGTATTTCATGTGGCTAAAATGTAGAAATACTTCACCTCATCCAAGGTGGCTATGCTATGGATACTCCTAACCCGTATGAGTATAAACTATGTAAGGTACTTACCAATGGTAGTGTATGTGGACAAACTATTAACTTACTCTACTGAAAGTATTTTGTATGGCTAAAATGTAGAAATACTTCACCTCATTTAGGGTGGCTAAGCTACGGATACTCCTAGCCTGTATGAATATAAACTGTGTTCGCCCCCTCCCCTCTCTTAAAAAAAAAATATATTTGAACTATGTGAAGACTTTATCCCCTTGATGGCGTATATAGGTAGCTTGGAATTTATTTTCTAAGTTCAGTTACATTTTTAAACAAGTTTGTTTTGTCTTTAATATAACTAATTTTTTTATAAGTTTGAGTCAGTTCATTTAATCCGTCGATCCTTGAAAGCATGTGTTTGATCTTTACTTAGTTGGTGAAAATGAGAAAAGTATAGTAAATAGAACATAAAAGAAAGGGGGGAGCAAGCAAAAAATTGTTAAAAAGAAAAGAAGTTTTTTTTGCATATTAAGATGGATGTTCTTTAACATCAATTATATTAAAAAAAATATGCTAAGATGCTAAATGCTCAAACAAATAAGTCAAAGGCTGCTAGGTCATGGTGAGATTCTTCAAGTAATGCCTCTATCTTATTCAAAGCCTTAGCCTCTTTGTCAGTAAAAAAAATGAAGTGCTGTCAAGCTTTGAGACTTCTTTCTTTTTGGTGGCTATTTCTTTTTAAATGATGGATAGGTTTTCTTTGGTTTTATGGAATTATAAGCTTGTGAACTCTTCTTTGCTATTCAACTTAACCAATCATGCCTTCAATTCTTCTTGTTGCATGGTGATTTGGAGAAGCTTTATATTTAGATCATTACCTCCTCAATTCATTCAATTTTTTGTGCCTCAAATTCAAAAAGACCTTGTTGTGCAAAAAGAAGTGCTTTCTTATGAGCCTCTTATGTCTCTCTCTAATTGGAGTCCAACTTGACCTTTGTGTAGCTTAAAGTGTGCTCAAAGAAAGACTTTAGATGACTCTCCAAACATAACTTTCATAAAGCGAAAGGTAGGATGATTGATGCTAAAATTACCAAAAAGATGGGAAGTGTAGTCCTCTCCACATAAGCTAAAAGGATCAGCCCCATTTATTGAGCTTAAGTTACCTTTAGAAATGATGGGGATTTCTTTCTCAAAGTCTACAAACTGAAAGAAAAAGAGAAACAATATAAGATGGGTGAAAGAGAACAATAATGTAAATGATAAAATAATATTAATGATAACAAGTGTATGTACGCATTCTGCTAATTCCTTTAAAGGCAATGAAGAACTTGGAGTATCTATGAGAAATGTTTAATTGACACTAACATTGTTTGAGCTAAAAGCCTTTGATCTTATTTTAAACTGGTATTGATTGCTAGATTCATCATTTGAGAGTGACAAGGTAGATATCACTTCATTTCCTTCAGTTAGACTACTTACAGTGACAAGCATGTGAGTTGAGTCCACAGAAAGAGGTCGTTACTTTTTAGAGGACACTTTTGTTGATTTCATGTCATCAACCAAATCACGAGGAGATGGGGCAACTTCACCATCCTTGGAACCCTGTTTTCATGTCCTCTAAGATCTCCTGGGATTTAAATATGCAAGTTGATTATGTTTGAGAATGATTTTTGTGTTTTTCCTTGAATAAGCTTTCCAATATTTACCCCACCAATCTGCATATTCCTTCATGACAAAAGGTGATGAGGAAGCACTATTTGGTATAATTTGCTTAAGGGATGTACCCAACAAAGTGTAAGACTGCCAAAGCCAAACAAGCTCAACTAACTCACAAGTAAGAATCTCCTTCTTTAGGCGGCCGGGAATAGCTTGACAAAAACCATGTTGCCAGCTAAATCAATGAGGATTATAAGCTTCAACAAAACATATTGCTTCACTTTGGAATGTCAAGTAGTTAGACCGCAAAGGCACAAAAAGATCTTTATAAGTATTGGATATGCCCGCATTATCTGTTACTAAGATCTGCCTTTGTGTGTGCAAGTTTTGAAGCTTTAAGGGGTAATGTTCTAGAATAATTTGGGTGCTTTGACAAGTTCAAAGTGTTTGGCCATATTCTCTCCCACATGTTTCACTATTTGAGCTCCAATTGGTTCAAGTTTAGATAGAAAATGAGTTTGAAGATAACATCCAATCTAACTGTATATGAAATGGATAGGAAAGATGGTAATGGACTCGCTCAAGCTTTTTGAGGCAGATATTTCTCTCAAACCACGGTAAATGCTTGTCAATATAGGAACTGCTAAAGAAAAACAATTGCCATGAGCTATTTTACTTGAAAATTTGAAAATAGAAGCACCATACCTTATCAACTTTGCAATATGGTAATGTAAAGCTGCATAAACAACATGAAAGGAAGGCAACTAAATAAGTCTTATCTCTGATATCCTCTTCAATCCCTAGCATTAAAAAGGGCTTATCATACCCCTTTAAGCACGATAAAAGAGACATGTTGATGTTGGAATAGTGCCTCGCAGCCAATTAAATTGGCATGTAAACTATTGGACCTTTGTATATGCCAGCTTGAAACTAGATTCAAAAACTTTTTAATTTTTGTTATTATGGTGGATTATCCACTAATTTTGGCGTTATAGTCATATGGTACTATTGATGATAAGTCATTATAACTTACTTTGAACTATTAAATATTTTGTATCTTAAAAATATTTAAGATGCTTGCTAGGCTTTCGAGGTCACTTTTTTTTTTATTATTTTCAGATATGGAGGAGCATTAGGAAAGTGAAGAGACAAGAAGCAACTTACTAATTGTAGTTTTTATTTGTCGATTTGTAAATAAAAGTAAATTATTTATTTTGTTGAGTTGGGGTGTTACAATGCAAAAGGTGTAATTGTTATACCAGATTAACATATATATATATATATATAAATATATTTACTAGTGTTCGCGCGGTGCCCTGCCCGTGTACAAAATCAAATGAAAGTAATTGTAGTTTTACCTGAATGAGAGAAATGATGCGAAGCACTGAAATCTGAATTTCAAAAGCAGCCATATTATTTGGAAGGTTACACAACATCTTA